>JAZGTI010018816.1:0-11426 GCA_036877585.1 Botia kubotai
GGCTGTAAACTAAAGCGCCATCCTCACGTGCGCCGGCACGCGCTGCTTAAAAATCCTTCTTTCGACCGCATTGCTAATTTTACACAGGTCAAACTTGTGATGTTTGTGCAGAAGGGGTGGGTGACGGTACAGCAAGATAACAAGACCATCCCACCCCGCAGAGGACTCCCACAGACCATTAAAAAGATGTTCCGGCCCTACAAGTCTCTCTGGAGATGGATTAATCCCCACAAGTGTCTTAAAAGCAGCTACAAACGTGTGTGTGCCGAATCCTTGGGTTTCATTCTCTATTCCATTAGTGATGTTGTGCATTTAGAATCATGGGAAGCACTGCGAAGGTTTAGTCTGTGATTACACTGGGATTAGACTGGGATTAACACCTCGCTGTTTTGTTTAGGCTTAATGTCTTTCTACGAAGGGAGTGTTCTAAGAACGTTGGCTAATGTTCTCCAAATGTTCTCTTAAAGTTGTCAGAAAAACGTTCTTGAGGGTAATAAAACTTTTTTAACATTATATATCATATATATCAAACACGTTATTCTCATAATGATAGGGAAACGTTTGAAAAACACTACAGAATTTAAAATTGTTATAACATTCTTGACCGTAATACGATGTCTGAAAAACTTTCAAAAAATTATAACTTAAAAAAAAGCATTTTGAATGTTTTTGTTATCTAAAACGTCAAGGAAACGTAAATGTAAAAATGATTAGTCAGCTGGGTTTGTTTATGTATCAGAGAACAAGAAATTGTACTGTACTGCTGTCTAACTTTGGTTTACATTTGCAGATTTTGGCAGGTGCTTTTAAGTGACATACAGTGCGTTCAGCCTGTGTATTTTACAGTATTTAAACATACTGTCTCATATACCCTCTCATTCAGTATGTGAGACAGTATGTGGTACGTAACAATGAAAGCTTCAGGATGTAGTTTGTCACATTGTTGTTGAATGACATCATCGCTAACTCGCAGTGTTGACATGCTGTCGGTTAAATGTCAATTGTAGTTGATTTTTCTTCTTGATCATTTATGACACTTGACGTGTAAGGAATGAATGTTGGCGCATTGCATTGTGGGATACAATACATACGTACCGCGTACTGTAAATCGTTCGTGTAGTTTAAGGTCACACCCAACACAACCACCAGCTGTAGGTCAGACTGCGTGAACACATCTCGGCTTTATGTATTTATTTATCAGCTCCATGTAGCTTTTCCACCATTAATCGGAAAGTTTACTGAATCTGGAATCTGTGCAGTGAATGTTCTCCGGTTTATTGTATTTTTCACACATACCCGACCACATCATATGACAGGCTAGTTATTACAATGCGCTTTGAGAGTCTAATATTACATAAAGTCTAATAAAAGACAAGACACTGTGATCTAGGTGGTGAGTGCAGCTGTAATATGACTTCATATTTCATATCTGTGCCACATTAAACTCTATGCAGCGTCTCGGTCGTGTCAAATACAGAAGAACATAAATAACCACACATGAATTCAGATGATGACTGGAAGTTATTAATCATAACCCATATCTCGCAACAGTAGCTGCCTGCTGTGATATTCATGAAGAGTGACACAAATCAGAGGATGTTTACTGTGTGTGTGAGCGATAAATGAACAGAGATGGTCATGTTGTGTGTGTGTGTGTTTACTGAACCATATATTGGGGACAAATTTGTATCCAAAAGTGAGAGAAACCTGACAAATCTGAGCAAAACCTCATTTGTAAAAATGCTATAAAATAGTAAATAGTTTTTTTAAATGGTAAAAATGCAGAAAGTTTTCTGTTAGGGTTAGTGTGTGGGTTAGGGTTAGTGTGCGGGTTAGGTTTAGGTTATAGTGTTTATAACTAGCTGTGTATAAAAACAATAGTAGTCTATGGAATGTCGTGATTAAGTTTGATAAGTAAACATGTGTACGTGTTTGTGTGTGTTTGTGTGTGTGTGTGTGTACATGTTTTTCTACCACTGTGTGTACCACCAAAGGATGTGTAAACACACCTACATTGTGGGCACAAGCCAGCGGTCCCCACCAGGGAAACTAAAACGTATGTACAAATGATGCTTTTTTTTAATGTAAAAAAGCAGAAAGGTTTCTGTAAGGGTTGAGTTTAGGGTTAGGGGATAGAATTTACAGTTTGTACAGTATAAAAGTCATTATGTCTATGGAAAGTCCCCATGAGACATAGAAACAAGTGTGTGTGTGTTTGTGTGTGTAGGTTGCCACTCTACAGAGTTTTAATGGATTCCTACAGCAGTCAGAAGCTAAAGGTGAAGCTGTGTGTTGTTGTGTACGTCTGGAGTGTACTGATGAGGAAAACTGTATTTGCATCTGTGTGTGTGTGTGTGTGTGTGAGTGTTTGACAGGGAAACTGATGAGTTTCTCTCTGTAGTTTTGAGTTGTTTCTCACAGCACATATTGAATATTTTGTTTTGTATGCACACTGAGTCTTCCACAGTGATTCTCATTACTGTCCTTCTGTATCAAAACATGAGTAATGATGATCGGTTTTCTACTTGTCTTACAAAAAGAAGACACTGAACGTTCTCAGAACATTGGGCAATGTTCTCTAAAAGTTCTCTTAGTGTTTTTAAAAAATCTACAGCAAAGCCTGAAGCTTTCCGCTCTGTGCACACACGGGTCGCTCCTTTCCCTCTTAACGAATCGTGCATGCATCCCTGCTTATCGATGTGTCATTTGGTATGACTGACTGAATTTGGCTCTAGTGAGTTGTGGAGGTGAGGGACCTGTGTGAGAATGAATTCTAATGAGCTCATCACCGCGAGTCTGTCACATCCACAGTTTGAAATTCTGAACACTGATGATTCATTTCTGGGAAATGTATTAATGAATAAATCTCATTCTCAACACCCAAAATGAATCAGTAGGTACAGCAGGAGAACACTCCATTTAGAGGGTTAGTTCACCGAAAATGTCAGTTCTGTCGTCATTTACTACACTAACCAAATTTCCTTTCACAAAACTCATATCATGTTCTCTCTGACATTCTGAGCCCCATTAAAGCAGTGAACTATACATATTTATAGATCTTGCGTTGAAGGCATAGGACCATAAAATGTTCATCCAATCATTGCATTTGGTCTGAATGCAGCGATAGGATGTCCTACTTGCCTGTCAAACAATGTATTTGCATACCTCCTATTGCACACTGCTGGAGGAGGCGTGGCTTTTGAGATCACTCTGAATGGAGGGTGGGATCTTATGCTTTCAGATTTGAAATGGCCTAACCTAACTTCAAGCATTAAAATCATAAGAGTGATATTGTTCTGCCATGTAACTGAATCCACCCAACCAGATCATTAAATGATCTCCTTTTGTGTTGCGGACGACATGAGGGTGAGTAAATTATTACACAATTTTCATTTTCACTGATTTAGTCCTTTAAATTATATAGAAATAAATATTTTGTGATTTTATAAAATTATTTTTGTTCTAACTGTAATATGTGATCTGTGAACATGTGAAATTCGCATTTGATTTGTTTTGGATTCTATTCGACGTATCCAAACGAATATTAACACCTTAACATTTTAATATTTAGGGTGTTAAAGGTGCACTCAGTAATTTGTTCTTCGTTAAAACATTTCATACACAAATAAAGTACCTAAAGTGTGTTTAAAATGATGTACACTCACATGAGATGAAGACTCGGTGTGTAGCAGAACATAAACAAATCTACTATTGGCAAAAACATCCATATTTTAAGATTCCTGTATGAGCTTTTGTTGTGGGTACAGAGTATAAAGAATGGATGCAGGGCAAAGCAGCAGCATCTTTGTGTTCTGATCTGATCGGTTCAACCTTGTTCTTGTTGTTAGAATTCTTTCACCTGTGATATCTCCCCAGGCCACCTCACTCTATTCATTATTCCTTCATTAAAAAAACAAGAACAGTGGCCTGTCTTCTCCTTTATCAGACGCAGAGCTGTGCTTGTTTCTACAGCGTTAAACTCACCTACCACAGACCATGTAAAGAGGTCACCAGCAGAGAGTCTGGGAGCATGCCGAGATAGCTCGGACCCGGCTGTGATATCACATCCTGTGTGTATTTATGGAGGCACCAGAAGGAGCCTCAGGGGATCTGATAGGAAAATATCGAGGTCTTCTGGTTTGTGTTTGAAAGCCATCCGACACTCTCAGGCCTGTTTGTGGACTGTGGCGTGTCGGTACGCCGGTCACCATGTTTGTTTTATTTGTCTGACAAATGTTAATCTTTGACTTTTTGACCTGCAGGGTGTGTTTGTGAAGATTCCAGACTTTGGCTATGCTGAGCGAATGATTAGAAAGGATCATTGTGATTATCAACAGGGTGTTGAAGAAGAACGTTGTTTTGCTCTCTGGCATTTGTAAGGTGTTTATTTAGCTTTCTGACAATAACATCATTAATGCTTGAATATCAGACCTGGAGTTGTCAACCAGGAACCCGGAGGAACTGTGTTCAGAAGGTGCCTCAGGCGGAGAAAATAAATAAAAGTTTTATACCTTCATATATAATATATATGATGCATTTATGTTTTATAGCGTGGGATTTCCTTAAGTTGTTCAGCCCTACCTTACTGTTAAAGCTGCAATCTGTGACTTGTGTTTCTCTATCGCCATCTCTGTTTGAAACATTAAATTGCAGGTTATTTGTGTAGTTTTTTTCTCAATGTATAAGTTTAAATTCTAAACCACTGCTGTAAGAACAAGCTACAAACGCTGCACATCTACAGCATCCGTGATACAGCAGCTGGATCTTCTTTCTGTTTACAGACAGACATTTCCAGTGAAATCAGACCCGACAGCTCAAATTATGAATCATTACTATAAACGTGCTGTTGCAAGTGTTGAACACTCATCTGTCATGTACTTGCTCAATAACTGATTTTTGTTCATTATTAAACTAAAAAGTTACGGATTGCAGCTTTTTTATTTTTAACTTTCTAGCTAAAGATATTTTTTATGTGATATTTTTTATGTTATGTTATCTGAATGTTCTTAAGAAAGTGGATAGATGGATGAATGGATGGATGAAGAGTCTCTGAGCTGACTGAGATTCTGGGTGAGGAGTTGCTTTAAAACATCATGTCTTCAACACAGAGATTTGTGTCTGGAAATCGAGCAGATGGGCTGATGGGCTCCAGGCACTTAAGGGTTAGATGCTTCTCAGCATAGAGGACAATAGGAAGAACCCATCTAGCAGGAGAACATTCTCAGAACATTGGCTAATGTTCTCTAAACATTTTTCAAAACATTCTTGCAGTAACATTGGTAGAACTTTTTTAAACATTATATATCATATTTCAGTAACGTTATTATTAAGTTGTTAGTGTAATATTTACAAAATGTGTTTGAATAATGTTCTTATAAGCAAACAGTAACATTAATATGTGGTCTAAAAAGCTGAACAATTTGAAGGTTCTAGAACTTTCAAAATAACATTTTCTTACCTAATGGAAATGTTAGGCCAATGTTTTTACAACGCAACACTGTTAGCTGGCTAACAGGTAGAGTTAGCTGTCATTGTCTCGTGTGGCGCTCGTGACGTCATTGGCTTTGAATGCACATTCTGAGAGGATTTCCATCCACTCGGACTGCTGCTCAAAGCTTTTCATTGTCACGCCTGTTAGCACGGCTAGCCTGCCAGCAGAGACTTGGACCCTTTCTGTGTTATTCAGACCTCGTTGCTCAGTGTGCGAGAGGAAGTGAGAGATTTTGTGTGTGTGTGTTCCATTAACGAGGAACAACTGAGGTGATATCGCTCCCTATTAGCTTCAATTTCAAGCTATCGCAAAACGTAACGTGTCTCTGACTTGGCCACGACCTCCCCAAACCAAATTACAGACGCGCTCTGTACGAGAGACGCATCCTGTGCTGCGCGACTCAGTGGGAGGACACCTATCCTGACCTTTGACCTTTTCTCTGGGCACAGGGGTTAAACCTGGGCTAAAATGGAGGGTGAGAGAGATTAAAGAGAGCGAGAGAGGTTTTCAATGGCTCTGGACAATGAATGGTTTCTTTGGGAGATATAGTGGGGCATTTAGGCGCTGTATGTGCCCACCAGTGTGTTTTTGTTCTTTTAGTGGCCCCTCATAAACACACACACACACACACACGTCATTCAGCTTAAGAGGTCATATCATGAAGAGCGGATTTTCTCAGCTCTCTTCAAATGAAAGAGACTGATGTACTTCTGTAGACTTTCAGAGTTTAAAACTCCATCCAGAACGAAACAAAAGCTGCCCAAATGAATCGTGTGGAAATCTTCACGGGTGTGATGTCACAGGTGTGATGTCACAGGTGTGAGGTCACAGTGCAGATTGTTTTGTGAACCCATCACAAAGTTACAGCCACGGCTGTATTGGATCTGACAGGAAACCTGCATCCAGTAAGTGGCATTTTTATTTTTACTAAACTCTTTTACAAAAAGAGTTTAGCACGTCATTACAGAGGTAATTTACATACACGTCTTACAGCTTGATTAATTGCAAGATTGATGAACAATAATGTTTTGGTGCAACATTTTGTTAACGTTACATAAGTGATAAAACCCCTGAATATTCCCAGAACATTGCCTAACATTCTCTAAAAGTTCTCTCAAAGTTATCCAAAATGTTCTCGCATTAATGTTAGTAGAACCTTTTATTGTTTTATTTCATATATCAGAAACGTTATTCAGAACATTTTTGTTAGAAACGAAAGTTGTTGGTGGAACATTTTAAAAATGTTACAGAATTAAAAATGTTTTAATAGCGCTCTTATACCCAAACAACAACGTTAATACAATGTCTACAAAACTGGGCATTTTGAACGTTCCTAGAATATTCAAAATGTGACACATGCTCACCTGTGCAAAACTGTGCATGTGTGTGTGGTTTATCATGCACAACAACATGTTTGAAAATTGTTTGTTCAGTTCTGAACCCTAACGATGAGTCAGAGTGTCAGTAAACAGCATTATAGCGCAGCATACGACCTCTTCACATGATTGTGTTTGACAGCCATGTTTGTGTTGTGTGTGCTGTGTGTAAGCACTGTGTTTGCATATGCTCGTATTGTGCTAATGGAGTAACAGATCCTCTCAGTCTCTCCGTAATGCTGAAGGATTTTGGGCTTTTAAATTTGTAGCCTCAAAAGGTTTGATATTCATTTTTGAAACTTTACACCGACCGCGTCCAGGTTTCTTTCAATTAGTTGTCTGTCTCTCTCGTGCTGACCCGAGGGACGTCTTAATTACATCATTTATTGTTTCATATCATTTCGCTGGTGATAAATGTGTTCAAAACCTGATAAAGTTCAGGGAGCCGCAATGCAGCGACGTGTGTTTATGTTTAAAGCGAGTCCGCTGAGGAAAAATGCCCACAGCTACTGTGATAAATATGGTTCTGTGTGATACTGATCAGATCAGCTTCTTAGATTTGACTGATAATCTCTTAATAAATGTTTATCAGACTATAGCTTCGGGCTTTGCTATAATCCTAGCTGACAATTTTAGGTTTTATGAACGTTTCCCTAAAGCATCCAGTTTTTTAAACGTTGTATTACCGTCATTGCTTGTTATTCAAACATAAGTCTGTAACATTTATAAAATGTTCCACTAACTTCTTAGGTGTAGCGTTTTTGATATACATGTTGAAAAATGTTCTACTTACGTTACTGCAAGAATGTTTTTGAGACTTTAAGATGAATAACTTTAAGAGAACTTTTAGAGAACATTAGCCGACATTCTGAGAACATTCCCTGTTAGCTGGGACAGCAAGCTCCAATCTGATTGGCTTGCTGATTTTTGCAACTTCCTTTCTAATTGGGCAGCTCTCGCTGTGAAGTGGACCGGGCTTTTGGGCTGATGGTCTGGCTTCAGATCCTCCATCTTGATTTCAGTTGTTTGGTTCTGGATCACTGTGGCGTGTGTTTG
Organism: Botia kubotai; assembly: GCA_036877585.1. NCBI lineage: Eukaryota > Metazoa > Chordata > Actinopteri > Cypriniformes > Botiidae > Botia > Botia kubotai. Next base: position 7,924 of record JAZGTI010018816.1, read on the forward strand.
TGTCAGTAATATTCTGGAATAAAGAGGACCGACACGCCGTCATAAATTATCCAATTACAGCAATCATGCTATGAAAGAAAGAGAGGGACGCTCTGAAAAACGAGTGTGGAAATGAAAAGAACAGATGGTGGATGATTGTCTTCTCCTCTCTTTGGTGGCTGGTCACTCCTCCTTCTACAGAATGAATGAAGAAGGTGCTGAGGATGAATGGAAGCGTGTGTGTGGTCTCGGAACTCGGCAGTAATTGTGGCTCGTCTGCGAATCAGAGACCCTCACGACTCTCATCTGGTTTCTGTCTGAGGGAAGAACTGATTGTCTAAGATGAAAGCTTTTGTTAAGCAGTTTTATGCCCCACTTACACTCGCTCGTAGACAGAGCGCTTCCTAACACCCGTTAAAATCAGGAAAGTCTGCTGTGCTTCATTGACAGGTGCTGTGGATTTTGTAGGCAGCCTTTTCCTCATAAAATGTTTAAATAAATGTCAGATGTCAGGTAACGGGAAGCTGCTGTTTGCCTCGCAGTCACGTGGAGTCGTCTGTGCATGTAGATGCTTTTGAAAACATAATAACAATGTGACTTACAGTGTCTCATACAGGATTATACTTCTGTGTATGATTTATAATTGACATGCATGCATTTGGAAAGAAGCGTGCAGTGCATTAAAGTGTACATGTTATCTGTGTGTGTGTGTGTGTCTGGGACTCGAACCCATGACCCTGGCATTTCCATTTCAAATAAGATGTTGCATTAAAGGGTAGCTGCCTATAACAAGGCAGTTCACTAGGGCTTCAAATAAAGCATTTATGTGTGTTAACAACTTTTCCATTTTTTTTAGAGCCCTGGTGTGTCGCTACCATGGCGACCCTGACCCCCTCCTTCTTATGGATCTTTGCTGTCCTCCAATTGGCTGCCTGCTCGTTTCCAGAGGAACCTGGTCCTTTAATCTCTGCCCCTGCTGAGGGTAAGTTCACGCCCACCATCCCAATTACAATGTACGGGTTAAGCAATACCAGCAGGTTAGTTTTTAGTCACACATATGTCAGTTTTGCATCTTTTCATGTATGTAGCAGCAAAACGACACAATTAGCTGAAATAAATACCAAGCGATGTGTCTGGAAAACACGTTTGTTAGAGTAACCACAAATATTTTAACATTTCCCTAATGTTTCCATTAAGTAACAAAAACATTAATAATGGTTTGTTAATAAGAACGTTATTTATTCATTCTGTAACATTTAAAAAACATTCCATTAACAGCTTAAGAATTTAACCCTAACCTTAAATTTGTTCTACATATGCTACTGCAAGAACATTTGTAACTTCAACTGTGGCAGAACGTTAACCAATGTTCTGAGAACATTCACAGTTAGCTGGGTTTTTCCAGGTCATTTGCTATAGCAGTCTGTGGGTGTTCGACACAAATGCAGTCATTTGGTGAAGTGATCTGGAACTGATGTGGACAACAGACTAATGCTGGAACTTCTTAGATGCTGCGTAGCCCAATACAAAACAATTCCACGCCTTACAATGTCTGTCAGCCAATCAGAAATTAGAAGTACTTTAACAGCACTTTTAGCGTTTCAGTTAGCACAACATTAAATTACAAGTTAGTCGGAGTGCATGTTAACATGCTGCCGGCAAATAGACGCTGATGAACAGAAGTCACGGGCACCTGAAATTACTATAGCAACGGTGGGCTATATTTTAAGCTCGGGAAAACATAAGTACTATCATCATTTATATCTTCATTTCACATTTACATATCACAAGCATACCATGAAAAACAGGTTTCGCTGAAAAGAACTTTACGATCGCTATAGAGATATTACAGATTCAGTTTACATTGATGCATTTGGCAGACGTTTCTATACAAAGTGGCATACAGTGCATTTAAGATCTACATTCGAACCCACAACCTTTTGCACTACCCACACAGCTAGGCACTTCTGACTTAAAGCCGTTGTGTACTCTGTAACTGTGGTAAAAGCACAGTAAAATCCATCTCTCCTGATTGCTTGCTGTAACATGCAACATGCAGACCGGACCGTTCCAGCGCATTGTGAAGCGTTACGTGTACATCTGGCTGACACATGATGTGACGCACTGCTTATAAGTTACTTTAGACGTTAGCACTCATGCATGGATGAAATATACACCGTATGGCTGTGATCTTTCTAAGGGCTTTCCCGGCTAACAGGGAACATTCTCGGAACGTTGGCTAACGTCCTCTAAAAGTTCTCTGAAAAGTTCTTGCAGTAACTTTAGTGGACTGTTTTTTAACGTCATATATCATCTATATCAAAAAACGTTATTCTTCAGTAGTTCCTAGAATTATGTTGCTGGAACATTCAAAGTAACATTGTGTACTTACAACGTTCTTACAGCCTAAAATTGTTTGTAAAAATTGTAAAATTGGATTTCAATGTAATGATGCTGGAACAGGGTCACAAAAGTGTGTGTGTGTGTGTGTGTGTATGAGTACTGTATTCCCTATAGGTCCTATAGAGGCAGAATGAGTGATATTGATGAACAGTAAGGCAACAGCTTCATGCTACTCTAATGGATCAGTAGAGACCAAAGGTTAAAGGTCATCTAGCGCAGTGTAGCTTACACATCCAGAGATGCCACCACTGTGTGTGTGTGTGAGTGTGTGTGTGTGTGTGTGTGTGTGTGTGAGTGTGTGTGTGTGAGTGTGTGTGTGTGTGTGAGTGTGTGAGTGTGTGAGAGTTTTTGTGTGTGTGTGTGTGCGTGTGTGTGTGTGTGTGAGTTTTTGTGTGTGTGTGTGTGTGTGAATCAAAGTGAAATAACGCGACCTTTTAAGTGTTTCCACGGTAAGCTGCAGCTAATTGCTCTTCACTAAGCACAAAAACAATTGAACTGTAAAATGTGTCCAAACAACCAAAGGCACAAAAACAAGCCAGAAGCCACAATATTACTATCCTGCTCGTCTTATTACACCCCAATTAATTACTAGCCCGTGCAGTAAGAAAAATGATTTCCTTTCACAGTAAATATCCTGGTGTCTTTACGCTTGTCTTGCCAGTCGTGGCAGGTGCAGGAAACAGAATACAGACTGCCTAACTGTGGCTGCAGGACACTCTCCTGTCTGCGTTTTAAATCTTAATCTGTGTTCTGAATGTGTTTAATTCCCCATCCACATCGTTTGGAAACCAATTTTCTTTCTTGAAGCCCGTGCAAGCGTTCGGAACTGCTAACAGCTCTTTTAAAGCAGTTCTCAGTGTTTGGTGATATATGTGAGCGTTTATGTGTTCTCCAGCAGGAGACTGGGGAGTTTTTTACTGCCAGTATGAAAGACATTTTTTCACTGTCGAGTTAAAGCAGCTCTGATTCTCTTTTGTTCTGTCTCTCACGTTAATGCAACATCTAAAAAACGTTTTGAACGTTCTTCGCATTTTCAAAATAACATCTTAATGTAAATGATAAACGTTCTTACAACCTAAAATTGTTAGCTGGGAATGTACTCAAAATTCTGTTTTTTTTTT
>JAZGTI010018817.1:0-11424 GCA_036877585.1 Botia kubotai
CTGAAATTTCAAGTATTCAGACCTATTTCATCCTCCAGTGACTGCCAACATTAGGCAGTGACTGACTGAGGCAATGTCACACTAACCCAAAATTCCAAAACAAATCCATGTTTAAGTGTGTTGAAATAACCAGCATTCACAAGTAAGGTTGTCACTAACAAATTTGTGTTTTACGGTCACCTCTGCGCACGCTCTCCTGTCTCTGGGTCCACACCACTGTCTAGATCTATATGAAAAAATTGTGTAAAAAAGTTAAATTAGGTTGTTGAATGATTTCAAAATGATGGCACTGTTTTATTGGAAAACTACTATTAAAAGGTCTAAATAAAGTGAACCGTCCCTGAGCAACTCTTACCCATGCTGGAGTCGCCGGAAGACAGGCTTCGCTGCTGCTGGTTGATGAGGCTGAAATTAGAAGCTTCAGCAGCGACTGACACCCTGTAACTTGGTCCAGCTGTTGAGAGGGCCGTATCTGTGTCCATGACTGTTTTCGTAACAGGAGAAATAATAGCACAATTTCAATCACAACAATTTTAAAACTTGATTAGCCTAAATACACAGATAGATCAGAACTGACTATACAACCACTAAACAAACTTACATAAGTAGTTACATAAGTAGCGCAATATTACAATTAGTACAGAAGTCAGTTGTGAAATATTCTAGCCTCATTTGTATGCAGGCGTTGATTGGTTTTATATATTGAAGTTTACAGCAATAAATGTAGAGCCATTATTTTATGTGTAGAGCTAATATATTGCTAGGACATATGGCTAGCAAAATGTGAAATCAGTGCGGCGAATTAGGTAGTTAATAATATTATAATTTTAGATTTATTAAACGCATATGTATAAAAAAAAGGTGAAAACTGCTTTTGAAAAAACTTGTAATGCTTTTTTTTTTGTTGCTCCCATATATTTCAATACGCTGACCTGAGACTTGGTCTTGCAAGTGGTAAACAGACTGAAGGCTGCCTGCGGGTTTCGAGAACGTCTCCACGCTGACAGCAGTGTTGATGTCGCTACTTGAACCGGACGGTCCTGCAGCGGTCTGGATTTGAGACGTTGCCCATTGCCCTCCAACGAGCACGACTGGGTTCCTCGAGTCTGAGGAAATGCGAAAAAATAGCAGCATTACGTAACTGGACTTCCGACAGGCAGATAAAAAAACTACAAGCAAATGATCTTAAACGACGTAACGATACAAAATGATCGCTCTATTGAACACACGGCAAACACATTTAAATGTCTAATACATACGAAAACATTTTGGCCGCAGCTGACTTTTGGGAGTTTTAATTGTTTGCATGCATTACATATCGTTAACTTATAAAACAAAGTCGCTTCTTACCACAGCACTTGTTCCTCCTCAGTTTTCTAAACGGGCAGTTCTCTCTCATCCGAAATAAACAGGCGCTGTGTTTCCGTCTACCCTGAGATGTCATTATGATTTATATACAGTATTTTAGCGTTGTTCTTACGTTCTTAGTGGTTTGTAGTCAATTGTGCATGTGTTTGTACTGTCAGTTAACAGCACGTAACAGGAAACTGTTTTTGCCCTCCGACAAATATTATGACTGAAACTTGTTAAACAGGTTGTTTGCAAACCGACCGCCTTCCGATGTGATATGCGACTTTAAACTTACAAAAAGCGCAATAACTGTCATTCAAAATATTTAATGTCATGAATACATCTGTAAAAATATTTGACAACATATTAAATACTGTAATTATTTTTCTAATACACTGAAATGCATTACACATTTCTAAACAGATGTGCGGCTACGATTTACAAATATATTTGTTTCATAATTAAAGCTCTTGTAGATTGCTAAAGTTATAGTATTGATATACAAATACGTTAAGTCTACCTTCAAATTACAAGATAAAGGAGCGGCCTTGGAAAAGTACAAGCTCGGACAGGTAGACCACACAATACTTTTAAAAACGTACCCATACAAAAACAAATACTAGTGAAATAAATATCGGAATATAGTTATTGACACTCAATAGACCTTAAAATAGTTGAAAAATTAAAGTCAGTCCATCTGGATCTCTTTTGAGTGATTGAAAAGCTTATACTACATCTGCTATGTATTTATTTTTGGCTCCACCATGGTACATCTGATGTACTCCAACCTAATTTACTGCAGCTTAGCTTCTAAACTTTTTACTTCTATTTATAAGTTTGTTGTTCCGCACTCCCTCTCTCATTATTCCGCCCACATCTCTATTATTCTCCGCTTCTTGGCAGTTTGACTGGCTTTCTGGCAGTGTTAACCCACCTGGTCATTATAAAAGAACTCAAGAATAGAAAAGAGAGGCAAAAAAAACAAAATATCACAGTTGCATTAAACATTTTCATACGGAAATGTTCTATAGTCCAATGGACGTTTAAATGGCCCCTAAGATTAAAGATATCCAGGGTTACGTTTGGCAGCTGCTGAGGCCTCGGTTGTGTTGGCACTAGCCCCAGAACCTCTGCCTGACTGGAGGATCTGGGGGTTCTGGGATGTCCGGCGCAAAGATGGAACCTGCAGAATCGGAGAGGAACATGAAGTAGAGGTTGGCCACCAGCATAACCACCATGGGAAGAAAGGAGAACCCAAATCCAACACCCCTCACGCTGCTGTCGCATGTCGCTGCGATCCAGTACAGCAGTCTGTGATGCACACAACACACAAACAAAAGATGGTGTTATTATAGTAAAGCTGTAGTCACCTTGTTTTGTTCAGCAAACTGATCAGAAACGGAGCAAAACTGATTTTTAGAACCATAGTTTTACAGCAAACATCATAGTTACAATAATGCAACTGTAGTGAATTCAATGGTGAATTCGTACTGTGGTTTTACTAAAAATACCACAGTAAAATTATGCTTACTGTAATAATACCCTGGTTAGTTTAGGTGAAGGAGCCTAAGACGTTTCTTATAAAATTATCATGTGCTTGTGGCCTTTCTCAGAAATACAGTTTTGTAAGTTCAGGAGGGATTCTCTACCTGCCAACAGCAAAGACGATGGTGAGAAGAGGAACCAGTTTAAGCAGATCCTGATTCAGGTAAGCTGCCATGACAGACAGCTGAAGGAAGTAAAGCAGAAAGAGGGAGACTGAATCCTCCACGTAGCGCTGGTGAACGGCAACCTGTTTAACTTCCCTCTCCCCCTCGAATCGTGGCTTCAATGAGCGATACCACAGACGGGCCACTCCTAGTACCAGCACACCTAAGAGTGGTTACACCAACAGTGTCAAAAAATGAGATTCAAATTCCTTCGTATTAATGTTGTGTTGTTACAAAAGAGTCTAAATGAACACAAAGGAACTGATATACATCAATGTCTTTTCACAGCGCCCCATTCAAAGAAACACCTCCTGCTTACCGAGCACAATAGGTATGACTGCAAAAACAGAGCAGCGCAATGTGTAGACCAGCCTCAGGGGAGCGCTGTCGAGTGGAGGGGCGTCAAATGGCAGGAAGACGTACCCACCCCACACCAACAAGGGGAAGATCAAAGCAGAGGTGAACATGGACGCAGCCAGTTTAAGGGCATCGCGACTGGATCCACCGTAGCTGCCTGGAAAACAAGAGATTAGACCATATAAAAATATTTTTTGAGTACACGGGTGTAGCATCTATAATAGAATTATCTTGTATTAAGTCTTCTTATACAAATTCATTGCACAACACAAAATGCAGTTGATTGGCAGGAAACTTTAATACAGGCTGGGCGATTAAGGTGATGCAAAAACGGTTTACATGTGACAGTATTTTTAAATAATGAGATGACTGTTTTATAAAGGATATAATTCATACAGTCATAGCTCACAGAATTTCTCATATATATGACAACATTTCTGACATACAGGTGCCTCCATGCTGACACAAAATCTAAGTGTGTTTGTTTGTATAACAATGATTAATACTCCTTTTTATTTTAGGATTTTTGCATAGGTTCGGTGAGATTTTAGGTTTTGTGAAATGTTATAAAAATACAGTTGGTTTAAGATCTACGTACAGCAGCATGGTTTGCTCTCAGTGGGCCAGTCATGGAAATAGTTTTCCAGAGGCGTTCCGTGTGTATTGTGCATCCCCATGAAGGGGCTTTTCTCTTCTTCATCTCTCCAGTCATCCGTTCTCTCCCGGGGATATTCCTGCTGACTGGTGGAGCGCAGAATGGTGATGCTGGGGCTAAACACTCCGGCCGCTTTCTCCGGCATAATATTCGACTCCTCCACCTCAATCTCTGAATAGGAGTTGCTTTGCGCCCCATTCGTAAGCTTCATCCCTGAATCCCTCTTTTCTTGTTTCTCCAAACATCCCTCAGCTGACTTCTGTTTCTCTCTCATCCCAAACTCCTCCCTCTCACTCTCCGTCCGACTCACGCCACCTGGAAGCGAGACGGAGTCGGATCTTACACTTGTGGTCTCTCTGTCTTTGCCTGCTGGAAAATGTGGTTCAGGTTTCTTCTCAGACCACTGTAGGGTAGCAGGCTCCATATCTGCACATCTGGTCATTTCTTCCTCCAAACCCTCAGTGCTGCTCATGGACTCGGTTACATTGTCAACATCAGGTACCCATTCTGGTGTTTGGGGCACTGCAGCTGTTGCAGGAGGACCCTTGTCCATCTTCCCTGGGCCTGAAGACAAAAATGATAGAAATGGGCAATGTAAAAAACTGAACAGCCTGTGTATAAGTAACATTGTAAAAGGATTACATGGTGTAAAATATATTTTACCAAACCCAACGTTTAATATATTTTAATAATGTTTCGTGTGTTACTAATCTGAGATAATACAGCAGAGCAAGAATTTGCCGTGATTTAAATTTACTTAATGTAGGCCAGCCGTCTACGTACCTCATTAGTTGCTTTCCCTTTGCACAAAATTTGCTTATGAACGTTTAATATGGTTTGCCCCACAGAACCAGTATAGTAAAAAACACAGGTAGGATTAAACTAGGTTTTTATAAGAAAATACACCAATTGTTATGAATTTCACACTTTTTTCAATTTAATTTAGCCAATTTAAATGAACCTCCATATTCGAAATAAAGAGAGTAGATATACATTTACGTATCAGATTTATCCAAAGCGATTAGAGAAAGATCGCAAGACAGTCGGCATTCAACGATTCTAATAATAACTTAATAGAGAACCTTTCTGCCCAAAGACTGTTACTAAAATAACCATAGCAAATAATACAGGACAGAAACGTGCGACAGATCAGTGGCGCAGAATTCAACGACCAGGCCGCAAAACAACAACGACACATGAACACATAAACAAACGAACAACATAAGATCTAAACACGACAGCACTTAAACGCAGTCTGTTACAGCTTTACATGGCACATCTTGTTTGAATACACCTAGAGCTTATTTAGGGAAGTAGGAGTTTTACTTAAGCAGGCCGAAACTAGTCTAAAACATTTCGATACGTCAAACGCACGACAACTCGTGGGAATTACACGGACAAATGATACATTCAGCGCGTTAACGTTTATATTTTTGGTGATCTGTTTTTAAATTGTGCTCACCCTGATTTCAGCGCAGGATGTTGTATTTTCTGGATTGTTTTTCCTCTATTTAAATTAAACTCCCGTACCGGAAGTGCAGGTGTATCCAGGTGAAGATCTTTTAAAGGGCCAGGTCCTTAAAGGGGAAGTTGGTGTCACGGGAGCTTTTACATTGGATCAACGTTTTCAAAACGTTTTGTGTTATTTTTGTGTTGGTGTTACGTAATGACAGCGGAAACAAGATCCAGTAATAATGTAAATGTTATTTTGCAGTCAAGACTTTAAGGTATAGGATGTATTAAATCTGACATTTAGAATTAAAAATGTTCATTGAGATAAAGGGGTGACAGCTAGCCCCAGTCTCTCCTACAGACAGTACATTTTTTATTCAAGTCCATTGAGTCTAAAAGGGAAGTGGATTGTGAATAAGTGTTAAAGATGTAATCCGTAACTTTCGTCTCTCTACCGCCATCACTGTTTAAAACCCAACATTGCATGTTACTTTAACTTTTTACATATGCTTGACTAAAAATCATTATTATAAACTGACTTTTGCGAATCTGGGTAAGGTAAAAAAGACAGTTTTGAACACTAATCTGTTATTTACTTAAAATACTCTAAAGAATTAGAGTTTATTAACTGATTTGTGTTCATTTTTAACTGCAAAAAGCTTACATATTTAATTTCAGGCTTCATGCTTTCCCAAATTAAATCTACATGTAGAAACCTCTTTAAAAACCATGTTCTTATTTACATGTCCTAGCTTTGTATAAGATATTTTTTGTCTTCATCTTCAAATGTCACGACAATATCACACATATACGACCAACATAAGTCACTTAGGTACTCATTAGACATATGCCAAGAAAATAAATATGAGTGTAAATATAAATTCTAATTTTGCAGTTCTGCACCGTAACAGCATTGTAAAGGGAACATTATGTTCAAGACCCTCATGACCCTAAATATAGGCCCTTGCCTACATTACCTTTGCCTCTGCAACACACCTAATTCATTTTGCTCCACACCGTGCTGTTCTGATCTCAAAGGACCCCTCTGGGACGTGGCAGCGTAAAATTGAACCATCAGTGCTGTTCTGAGGTTAAGTGAAAGCACATCTGTACATGTTGGCATGAGAAGATGAAAACAGATGACTTTGAGATGTTTCCAGTCGCACACTCCCCCCATTAAACTGCTACCAGTGTGTGCCTGCTGTTAGCATAATGCTAATGACAGCTGTTTTCATGCTGCTCTGGGAGGAGAGGATCTGATGTCTTTCTCAGTAGGAGGAGATGTTTTTGGACCAAGAAAAGTCAGAGTAAAGGGATGAGTGTCCCCCACCATCTGATAGAGCCTTTGAATTGAATCTAAATTATGTTATTTTTGTGGCTCTCAGGGTCGTGTGTGGTTTTAAGGTAGCAGATTTGATGAAGAAATGAATGGAATCAATATACAGCAATTGTCCTATGGTAATCATTATCATGCACAAAACACTTTAAATCAGTTTTTATAAATACACTCGAACAGGGTGTGATGTAAACATATCTTTTTATTTGGAAACAAATATAAAAGCACATTAAAATGCAAAAGCCACTTGTAAACCACAGGGCACATTTTCTCTCTGAATCAAGTCACCAATCATCAATCAAGTCCGTATTTAAAGGCTCAAATATACAAGACACACCACTTAGCTAAGACACAATGTGCATCGTGACCAGCAGACCAGTGTTCTGGGTTTAGAACGAGCCCCAGATAAACACCACTGCCTCAGCACAGCAGTACTGACCGTAAAGCAATAACTAAGTTGCATCTAAATGGCAATATCGACCTCCTCTGCACACTAGACATATATTGCACCTGTTTAGTTCAGCTTCGTTTCTATTGAACATGTACGTTTTAAGCAAGTCACAGGTAAACCAGACTGAGAAAAAACACTGTGCCGAAAGCCAGGGCAGAACAGCAAACATTTGAGAGAACAGTCCTTCTCAACATCGGCAAATACTGAAGAACATCAGACTCATCCCATTAAGAACACGGTAGAGAGAGGCAGGGAGACAAAGACCTTGTCAGATCAAACATTCAGATTGCCCACAGAGGCTGGTAGGTCAGTATACTGCAATGAACAAGGCCAGTTTATCTCGCTGTTTGTAAACACACTGATTTATAAGGCGCAAATCTTAAGAGTCCCCACCTGAGGGGAGTTAATCATTCCGAAACCAATGCACTGTGCTTTTCATGAGAAGAGTGGAATGATTCATTCAAAAATGGATTAACCTAATTTTTCAAAAAATGTTTTTATTTTTCCTTGGCCGTAGAAACCCAGCAAACAGGAAACGTTCTCAGAACGTTGGCTAACATTCTCTCAAAGTTATCAAAAAATGTTCTTGCAGTAACATTAAAATTGTATTCGTGAGTGGAATGTTTTAAAAATGTTACAAAATTAACAAAATGTTGAATAATGTTAAAAAATAACATTTTTAACGATTTGTTACCTCATGGAAACATTCGGGAAATGTCCTTACAACCTAAAATTGTTAGCTAGGAAAGAATTAATCATAGGCATTAATAATAATAATAATAAAGCTATTTGGCTGGTTCTAAACAGAAATGAGTCATCGCTAGGACTTTTCAGCAATGCTGAATTTGACATCAGTGGAGAGTGGTGAAATCTGTGTGTTTATAACCTGCCATTAAAATACCCTGTAACAGCATACTGAAGATGGTGTGTTTAAGTGCAGTTGTAAAGACCACCAAGTACACAAAACCACCATCACAGAACAACAACACTTGAGGGGTACAATCAGCTCTGAGTTGGTGTATCTGAGGTGGAGGTGGGTGGGTGTGAGGTAACCAGCGCATATCTCCCAGCTTGAAACCAGGCCAGCAGCTCAGACAATGCGGTAGTCGAACGTGTCTTTTTCCATATAGTCTGTCCATGTGGAACTTGGCATGCTACTGTACGGATCCAGCAGGATACGGAAGCAGCGCACGATCAGCAGCCCCAGAAAGATAAAGAGGAGGAGGACGAAGACGAAGGCAGCCTTCTGCTCCAGTGTGAGGAAGGGGATGGGCTGGGTGGCCCCAGACGCAGACAGCGTGCTGCTGTGGAGATGCTCKGCCATTCTCTCCAGTGTTCCGGGTCAGTGGTGTGCGATCATTCGCACCACATTCACGATCAACAAGTTTCTGCGTAGAGCCATTCTAGAAACACACAATACTCAAGACTGTTAGAAAGTATTACTACACAGCAACAAAAAAATACATATTTTAACTTGAAATATCACACACCCTGTGTGTGTGTGTGTGTGTGTGTGTATAATATAGGATAGAAATATATAGATTTAAGGTATATAAATAAGGTATATTTAAGATTTAAGGATCTATGGTAGTTTTTAAATAAATCAGGGGGGTGAATGAGAAGATAATACAGATAGATTGATAGATATACATATAGACACACACATGTATATATACATATTTATATACATACACACATACTATGTGCATATATATATAGATATACACAATAAATAAACACAGGCCTCACATTTACTACTATATGCCATGTTACATAAGATCACTATGTACAGCGGTAATTCACAGTGTGTTTTACAATTTCCTCCAGCACATTATATTGATGCACATCACTGAAAACGATTCATTTGGCTGATGCTTGAGTACACTGTCTCTCTGATCTCAAGGCACCAATACAGCAGGTACATCTGATCGAATCCATTTTCAGACCAAAACACGACTGTGGTCTGATGTGGCGGATTCATTGTGTAGAAGCGCTTCTGTTTCCGTGGCAGCCGGTGACCCTTTAATGGTTCACTTCTTTGATGCCAACACTCACAATCAGCCCTGGCACTCCCTGTGAAATCTGCCTTAATTCCCCCAAACCTAACAAGGATTCTCTGTGAACCACAGATGCGTAGCTTTCTCTCCAATAACCTAAAATCGCATAAATACAATATGGTGCTTGACAATCAGCCACACAAGCATTGGGTTCCTGGGTTCTGGATTACTGAAAACAAGGTGCCCAACACCACAACACGTCTCCATTTTTTTCCATTGTATTTATTCAGTTTTCCTGTAGCGGTGTGTGAATCTGAGCATGTATATTAGATTGTTCGCTCATCAAATGCCCAGATTGCTTTCTGACAGCTGTGACAGTGGAACCAAAGACATTGTGAACAATAATGAAAGCATTAGTTTCTCTCACCTGTTGTTACTGAAGAGGATTCATCAGTGGGTGGGTGCTGGAGACCCAAAATAACCAAAGAGACAGACAGCTTCCATCACGGCTGTCCACCCAAAGACTGATGGTTTTCACTTGAACTTTGAACCCAGCTCGTCGATTTGTTTAGCAATCAAAATAAAATGCTGCTCTCTGCTTCCATTGCTTTCCTCTGTGGTCCAACTCCCTCTTTCTCTCACCAAGATGAGCATGTAGTGGTGTCACATCACCCATAGCAACCGGTTGCCATAGCAATCCCTCCAAGTGTGTTCAGCAAAGCTGGGCTGGGGAGAGACAAGCGTGATCCAGCCAAAGCGCAGTGTAAACGCGTGTTTCTGTGAAGGCGGAGGGTTTAATACAGACCCACTGATGTGTGATCACAACACTAGCTATAAATAGTCACCGCTTTTAACTTTGCTGGATTAACACATTTTAATATGGTCTCTAGTACAGCGAGCTGGAGATGTGTCCACATAAGATGCTCATGGATGTCAGCCAATCAGCTTAGATGGGAATCGTCATGCTTTTGTTGGCATGTGATGTCTCAGGCAGCACATACATTTGATTTATATATTTAAGGGCTGTCATTGCCAATACAGTTTAAAAAAACAGTGTGTAACTACAGTTCAGTAATTGTATGCCGATATTAAACTAATTATTGAAGGAGCAGGTAAGTGACTGGATTATTGTTTAATTAATGACTGTGATTTGGACATAATTGTGACATTTGGAGACAAATATTTAGCCATGAATTACTGCAGGGAAGTCTTATCCATCATACTGAATTAGGGTTAAAAATAGTTTTCAAAAAACATTTTAAATATTATGAGTGCTTCTAATTAGACGCTCATAATTATGTTATGTGCAAGTAGAATAGCATGTAAACCGCTACTTTAAATTCACTTGGATTTTGAATTATTTTTTATTATTGTCTGTCTGAATGAATGTATGAATTTGTATCAATTTCCGTGCCCTGCAGAATCAACAAATAATGGAAATGATGAGTGTTTTATATAATATTTTGAATAACTACATTTATTCAGCGAATCCAAAATGTATCAGCTAAAAGATTTTGATATTTTAATTTTTAAAAGATTTTGAAGATGTTGGTATCAACTAAAAGATTTTGGAATTTGATATTGTAGTATAGTAGTATATTAGTCAACAGATAACAATACTAATAGTAAACTTTGTAGTTATATGTTATATAACATTAAATATTTATTAAATTTTTCTGATTATTTATTTACTTACAAATATTTATAGATATTATTGTTACTGCAATTGTATATATTACATATATTTACATATAGCTCATTAGGTATCAACTCGGTTTCTTTTAGGCGAATTTAATGTAACTAGCGCCACCTACCCTGTTTCTGTTGTAGTGCACTTTACCTGAGCTCAAAATATATGCCGTCCACCAAGGGGCCCTTTTTCTGGAGTCAAACAGAGAACAGATAAACAATATATAATTATGTATGTCTGCAGTTCTGTACAATTTATACGACTTATATAAAACATATTTACCGTCTTCTGCCTTTAGTCATATGTATAGGTCAACATATAGGTTTGTATACTATCTATCTATCTATCTATCTATCTATCTATCTATCTATCTATCTATCTATCCCTGGTATATGAACACTCCCAGCACCCACATACGCGATACAAG
>JAZGTI010018818.1:0-11424 GCA_036877585.1 Botia kubotai
ACAATGTACAAAGATAAGGATACAAAATCACGAAGCTGCCCGAAGATCTCATCCACTTTTCCAATCTGTTCTTTGTTTTCCAGGTATACAGGAGCGTTGAAGTAGGGGACTTTGTTTGCCTCCGTCACACATTTACAGACAATATCATCCTCACAGGGGTGCATGAACTCTCCTAAAGCTATGACATTATGATTATTAGTACACGCACCACGAATATATGTACAGAAACTTTTCAAAAACAAACCAGAATCAAAATAACCTTACGGACAACATATTCCGGTGGACCATAGTCTTGCTGTCTGTTAAATCCACCTCTGCCGCCACCACGACCACCTCCAAATCCGCCGCCTCGACCACCTCCAAACCCCCCACCTCCAAATCCACCACCTCGACCCCCTCCTCTGTTAAAACCACCGCCACGACCCCCTCCTCGACCACCACCTCCGCGAAATGACATGGTGAAGACCCTCTTTGGAACACGAAAGAAGCAAGTTAAGAAAAATCTTCAGAATGAGAATAAAAAATGCTAAACTACAAGTCAAACTCAAGTTTGAGAAGTGTGATACATACAGAAACACAGAAAAAATGTCAAGCATGTTCAACACAAGAGTATATGGTATTACTGCAAATAATGTGTGTGAGATGTATATTATTATAGATGCGTATTATATTACAACACATTTGAACTATTTGAATAAGGATTAGGCATTAGGAATACCAGTCATTATGTTTGAAGGCTCGTCATTCTCGTCAATGGTCAATGAGAGGACAATGTATTCAGACTGCCTACTAATACAGTGTGTACGTCTGAGCCTATGTGACGTGTAGTCAATTAACAAGACAGACGATAGGTATCATATTAAGCAATGTGCTACTCCATCTTAAAAGATGGCACATAGAAAAATAACATATTATGGTACGGGGTATAAGGGATTTGCAACAGTACCACACAATGCACACATACACAATGCAAATACATTAAACATACACAATGAAAGAAAATGAAAGGGAATTGGAAACAGAGAAATTAAGTAGGAGAGTCTTTAGGACTGTAATTATATCGTTCGCTAGAAGCAATATTAGCAATTTACAAAACCTAAGCTAAGCTAAATGTCAGCAGTCTCTCAGTAAGCAAGCCACCAGGACGACTGTGGCAAGGAACCAAAACTCCAATGATGTATAGATGGAGAAAAAGTGTCGAACTGAGGTAAAGTACCTTTATTCATGATCAAAAAAAGAGAGAATCACTGTATCAGTTAGTGTACTAATGTTACTATATCGGTTTACCAAAGAAATTAGCTCTATTCAACCATTACAAAAGTGCAGACAAATAATAACAACTGATAACATTACAGAAATGTTATTAAAATATATAATAATATGTTTACAGAAACATAAACGTCTATTTACCTTAGTATATGGCAATTTGGGCTTCTACGAAAATGCACGCTGTGAGACTAAAAACACACGTGTCTACCACAAGTGCCGTAAATGAATACCGGTTTACAGACTGTCGTAAACACGGAAGTCATGATCATGTTTGGACGCTAGGGGCGTACGCGTCAACTCAATTCYCAATTTTCATTATTTTCTTATCCTAACATATAAAGAGAAATTTAAACACAGAAAGAACAAGTTCTTTTTATCAAAGCAAAGAGATTTTCAAACTATTTTTCACATTTATAAACCTACACCTTTATATATTTCATTTTTAATAAACTACTTTTTATTAAAATGAGTTGTTGAGTTGTTTGTAGTTAATTTGTGTGACTAAATTAACTCCAAACAACTCATTTTCTAAGTTATTAGAACATTCTATGCAAATAAGATTTAAGTAAAATCACAGAATCAATGAATTACATTTAAATATATCAGATAGACCTTTGTTTGCTTTTGCTGTTTTGTGTTGATTGATTATGGAAGTTTTTACTTCATAGAAAACAGTATACAAAAAAATATTTTTAAAGTACATAAATATGAAAGCAGATAGTGTGTAACAGCAGAGGTCACTCTTGACTCGTGATGAGCTAAGATTTACATTACAGTATCTCTGGAGGGGCTGAGATGGTTAAGAAGGACCAGAGTATTTAGATTCTGATCAGGGACAGCTGGCTCTCCTGGGTCCACACAGGAGAAGGGGGATATCTGTAAATAGAAGTCAGTTTCCCCCGAATCTCTCTACCTCATTTTTTTCTTGAATGCCGCAGGCAGCTGTCAGCATCCAGCATGGGAATTTGAGCCGTGTGCTGAAAAAGAGGGAAAGAGCGATAAACAGCTAGAAAGAGAGAAAGTTCCCTACATCAAGCAAAGCGCTGCACTTTATGTGGAGCTTATTATAACCGTGTGTTGTGTATCTTGTATCACAAATACCTTTACACTTACCCTTAAACCTTTTAGAAAACAAATCCTGTGTTTATACGCGCAAGACCTCAAGCCCCACAATGACTGGGATTTTGACTTTGTCTCCACTTGGCTGACTGAGATACATGTACTGCATCTGAATGTCAATATTTGATGTTCAGGCTAGTACACACACAGTAGGGAAGCAGTGCTGCAGTTCATAACACCAGAGATAGAAACCATTCCCAGACGATGTTCTGTTTGTGCAAATCATTTTCGAGGAAGTGTGTGTTTGTATTCTGAATGTGTGATGCATTTTAGGTCATAACTTAAAAAGATTATTTTTCCTATATTTTGTTCATCATACATCTTGTTTTTAGTTTAGGTCTGTGCAAGATATATTAACATTCAGTTGCAGGAAGATTGCACTTTTGATGAAACCTTGTGTATTGTGTATGTAATTTCTAAATATTGAATAATATTTAATTTCAAAGAGAACAAAAATACTTTGTACTTTGTTGTATCAAGGGCAGCGATATTTAAAGGTACATTCAGTTTTTTAAATGCTTGTCTATTCAATGCTATATCTTTGTGAACTGTAAATTAACACTGTACTGTATGTGGTCACTGTAACAAATTTCTACTGCATGTTTCAGGACACGATTCGTGCTACAATTAAAAGGAGTGCTCTGTAACCTGTTGTATTGATTTTGCGGTTTGGTAATCTGTGATAGTCACAATGGCCAGTCAGAATACGGCTATGGAAGGCAATGTGGCCTTTTAGGCAATAATGGGGGGAAGGACTGTTAATTGCCCCTGACTGTTCAAAGTAAATTAATTATTGATTGCGTACACCACCTTTTTTCTGTACTTACATATCCTTACAAATCCTTTTAGCTCCCTTTGGTGTAAGTACATTTCCGCTCTGGCATAATTACATACTGAGGGAAGCTCATGGCTTCCCCTGTAAGCTCCAGAAAGTTGTTTATTCTGGGTTTTCCAGTGTGTGTCTTCTTATAAGACACTTCCCTCACCATTTTAATCCATTCTGTCACCATAGCAGTACCCTGCATAAACCCATTGTGTACAATTAGCATATAATGTTGCTACCTGTGGACATAAATGGAAAGAAAGACAGTCACTAATTGAAATCACTTGTGTGGGCTGTGGCCTTGCAAGAGGTCTAGCATCCAATCTCTGTTCAGGATGACACTAAATTCTAAGCACAGATCCAAGCCAGCCTAAGCCTGCATGATTATTCTGCCCATTGATTTTCCATGGGGCCTCCAAAGACAGCCTGCTCTTTGAAATGAAGTATAAACAAAGTAGCAGCATGATATACCAGCATTTTTTTCTGCTTCAGGAGACAGCTAGCCCTATGGATTAGAGGTTTCAGTCAAAGAAACGCAAGCGGTGCGTAAGTGTGTGTCCATTTCAAATGGCACGCTGTTCTCTCATCCTGTCTGAATGACACTTGTTCTCTGATCAGGTTGAGTCAGTTCATTCTGAGTGGGTGAGAAAAATAAGATGGACTGAGCCAACGGGGACATCTGAAGACAGGTCATCTGATGTTTGGAGTCAGACTGTGATGCATTCCGAGATGGTATTTCACCTCTCAAGATAAGAGTTGGCATTATGTTTGGTTTTAATGCTTTGACCGGCTGGGTCTGATTTAACCAAACTGAGTGAAGTGTTTAGATCAAGGCTGGAAAGAACAGCAGTTGTAAAGGTCAAATCTGTTGACATCCCAGAGTTATTTCTCAACTTTTTGTCAGCAGCAAAGAATACTGCAGTTTATACTTAGAAAACTAAAAGGAAAACTAAAAGAAATTTACTTTATGAGTGTTTTTGTCTTATCACACTCAATGTTCCTATCTACCCCAGTAGTTTGAATTACATCTGAATGAGTCACGTTGTGCTCAACAGATGGACTCTTTAATTACATTAACAGTATATCGCCTTAACAGTATAGCTACAAATGGAAAACAAGTGAAAAACACTATGCCACCAGGTCAGATAATTGTTAGTTGTAAGCAGAAGTATCTCTCCTTTTTGTACTTTGATGTTAGTAAATCAAATACTTTAATGTATTGTAATTGGTTCCCTTTGATATCAGCCAGTTTTTACACATTCCATCCTCCATTCAGAGTACCAATGATAGCCAAGATTATACCCTGAAAGCACCTATATATACAAATAACAGTGTCATTAGAGCAGAGAGGCTTTTCCATGCTCTAGCTGCCCTTACTGTTCATCCACACAATCCTTTCAACAAAATCAGAGAAGATAATGTGTATTATTAGGTTTCTCATTCTCTTCAATAAGTGATGGATGAGTGGTTGCTCTCCCTTGCATTTGTTTTCAGATATCAGACTGGTCTGCGAGGCATTATCAGGTGGTGTCACTGGATGAACTGGACCGAAGGAGAAACGCGAAATGCTGGGTGGCGCTAGAGTCTAAAGTTAAAGAAATATTCAGCCATTGACCGTTCAATTTATGGTGCTTTTTGGCCATTATAAAGGTTGACAGCACCAGTCCTCTTTCACTTTATATTGAAATATTCTGCTGATTTTCTGCAAAGAACATGTTAGAACTTTAATTGGTTTAGTCTAACATAAAGATGAGTAAATAATGACAGAATTGAACATTTCTAGGCGAACTGTTCCTTTAAGGATGACAAAGGTTGCAGGATTCATAGATATAGGTGAACCATGCACTGGAAAGCTTGCTGAGATTCTATCACCCCTAAGCCCTTGAGATGACACTTTACCTGTAATTAGTCTAACATAAGCCACTTTGGATATAAGCATCTTCTAAATGTCAAGGAACTATGCACCATTACTGGATATATGTTTGCTCTAAGAAGATCACTAACAAAGAGAGTCAGTTAAGTACCAAGTTTGCTTGCTTTAGTCTTGTCTGACTTAACCTACAGCAGGGATTCTGAGTCCTACTCTGTGAGGTCCACTTCCCCGCAGAGTTTAGTTTCAACCTGGCTCCAACACACCTGCATGCACTGTATAACTTCAAGTAAACCCAAAGACCCTGATTAGCTGAAATTAGCTGATTCAGCTGTTTGATGAAAGTTGGAATACTGGGTCAATTCCAAACACTGTTTTTGTGTCCTTGAAGGGCACTGCAGGAAGGGGATGGTCCAAAAAAAAGATAAAATAATCCATTCATGGATTTGTCATAACAGTCCTAACCGTATAAATTTGAATTTGCACCTAAGTTCACATTTCAATTCAAAATAGAGTGGCAGTGACATGAACCATTGCACACTGTGTAGCAAACATGTATGTATGAGACAGTGTCCTGCAACATTTTTTAAATCTTGGTTCCTGAATTGTGTAGTGTCATTGTTCCTTATGCGCCGTTTTGGGGGGGAAAAATTCTTGTTTTTCCCCTCCTTCCTTTTCCATTATCTGTCACATCAATGTTTCAATAGTCACTGTGTTTGTGCCAAGTATGGTCCTATTTATATTTAATATCTGCTTTATCCAAAATACTCTGCTGACCACAGATGTGCTGAATCATGCACATTGTCAAGAGTTTAGATCTGTCCTTCTATCTGTTGATGGCCTTTTGTTTATTTACTATTGAGATTTTTCAAGATTTCTATAAAGAATACTTTCAACGTTCATTTTAAAGTCATGCCACATTAAAGAATCACTAATATTTTTGTCCTGATCTGACCATAATCAGGATTCTGGCAGTGATTTGTTACTAGGGTTCCTTTGATTTGTAGTTGTTTAATTGTATGCAATTTATTTTTGTTCTTTCATTATTATTTATTGAATTAATTCATTGTTTAATTAATTAAATAAAAAATACAAAACTTATATGGTTGCTCTTTAAAGGCTAATCAGCTTGAATCATCTTAAGATGATTCACTGCAGTGTTGTAAAAGTCTTCATTTGTAAGTTGCCTTGGATAAAAGTGTCTGCTAAATGTGCAAATGTAAATGGCATTTAATAATAGCAATGTTTACACATAATACATCACAGCACGACCATTTCCTCTTACGTCAACATCACCCGTCTTTTTGATCAGTGCCCTGCAACCAGTCTCCTGTCTGTAGTGGGCATGAGAGAGAAGGGACGCAGTAATGAACAGCTGGCAGTGTTTTATGGGTGCACCTGAGGGGGTGCACCTTAAGTTAATGACATGTGACCATTAAAGGGACAGGATACGTACAAATTATGTATTTTTCTGTGGAGCAAACAGGAGAAATTTTGACAATATCTTTACTCATCTTTTGTCCAAACAATAACATTACAAATTGATCTTTTGTGTAAATTGAAAAACTTAGTTAACTTAATTGAAAGAATTAGTTTGTGTTTTTTATTGTGTTACAAAATTATTCTAAAGTTTTCTGAAGCCATAAGATAGCTTTATGTTAAACAGAAACAAAATTATTTATGTTAAACAGAAACAAAATTTTATCCACAAACCTTATCTATGTTTGCATTGAGACTGTAAAATCAGAAAATGCTTTAAATATCTCAACTGGCCCCAGAAAAGCTCAGCAACTAAAAAAGGAAGTTAATCCTCGGATGCCTTGGTAAGTTTTTTTGCTGAGTTCTTTATATTTAAAATAAAAGGTCTCTGTAGGGTCTGAAGCCACACACACTGTGTCTGTTTTTAACTGCCAAAAAAGTGTGTGACTGTATTGCTAGGTTGGGTAAAGCTGTGTAAGAGCGAGGAAAAGAGAGGTGGGGGTGAACAGTGAGGGGGAAAAAGATGGGAGTCATTTAGGCACTGACACTTCCGCCCACACTTATACTGCAGCTTTCATCTGCAGTAGTTTCCATGTTAAACTCTCTCTCTCTCTCTCTCTCTCTCTCTCTCTATGTGCCTACTCATGTGTCTCCTCTTTGGCTCACTTATTGTCATGTTTGTTTCTTCTCCCTTATTAAGCATGCACACCCATTTAAAATAGTGGGCAAGAATTCATCATTTCAGATAAAGAGTGCTTACTGCTGATATCATTAATTTTTGTATGACTTCTTTGTTATACAAAATAATACTGCAATAATATTTACTGCAGTAATTTTACAACATAATAAAACATTGTTATATAAAATAATAATAATGTAAAAATACAACAGTTAGGCTGCTGTTTATTATTTTTATCTACTCAGTTATGGTGCTTTTAAGTTTAATTGGTAAGATTTTGTGTAAATTTTATAAAATGTTGTTTATGCTCCCCTCTTTGCTGAGGTCATATAAAATAAATATTCTTAATAAATATTCTTGCAAAATTACACCGTATAATATTCAAAGATATTGCCCTTTTAACTAGCTTTAAGGCAGTTAACAACCTTTTTAGGTGCATGTAGTATAGATATCTACTTTTTTAAAAATGTAGCTTTACTGCAGTTTAGCTAATATAAATTATGAGTATCTTGTAGCCTCACAAGCTCCAGTTCCAAAGTAGCTTTCTCAACACTGTTTTATCTAAAACATACGTTTATAAAGCTAAACACATATGCCCTCAAACACACATTCTGCTAACTATCTGCTGGGTGCTTGGATATCTTTCCCTCCTTCCCCTCCCCTCTGCCTCTCATTTTTTCTATGTGTGCAATCCCTTTGCATAATTCATCTGTTTTATCACCATGCAATAGGCTCTCGTCAACACCAGCTAATTTTAGCGAAGGGACAAGAGAAGGCTTTGTGATAATGTGAAAAGCAGCAAAGTATCTTTTCAAAGTATTTTTTCTATATTTATTTTTTAGCTCAGACTTAAAGTACATGTGGATATGTGTGTATGTTTGAAGCTAAGCACTGTTTTCCTCTCGACATCCTATCACTTTAGTGAACCGCTTTTATGCAACCAGCTTTTATCTCTGCCTCGCTTCTCTCGTTCTTTTCCCCCCTCTTTCACGTGATTTCTCTTTATCTTTCACTTTTGGCTTTTAAGAATATTTCAGTTAGTCGGCGCTCATTCGAGCTAGCATGTACTGCTGTAGTGGGTCGTCTTTACAGTGACAGGCATGTCAGTGCAAAACAGTAGGGGTCTTGTTTCTTTGTCTTGCCAATTACGCTGTGCCTAGCTGTCTGTTTCCTGCTGCAGATAGCAGTACAGTTTTTTTATCGAGTGGTATGTTTTATTAATTGGAACGTCTGCAAAATATTGACCCCGGTATTTGTCCAACCTAATCGTGTTTACTGTGCTTCCCAGCGGCATGTAAATAATCCCAAATCAGCTTTAATGAGTTAGGAGAGAGTTTGAACTGGCTGCTAGCATGAAGCGTGGATGATTTGAGCTTTCGGAAAGGGGAGCAGCGGTTTCTGACGCGTTAGCTCCAGTGGTATATGTTGTGTTTACGAAGAAGGGGCAGTGGTGGAGGCAGATGAAAGGGATGAAATGTACACGACGCAGCCCGTTCGTGCGCAAATGTGCTAGTGTGGGAGTTCGTTTTGTGAGCGAGAGAAAGAAAGCGCAGCTCTCAGGACAATGCGGATAAAAAGTGTTTGATGACTAACTCATTTGCTCTATGATGTGATCATTAGCATTGATATTCTAATTGATTTGGTCAGGCAACCGAGGAAGAAAAAATAGGAGACACAGAAAGAGGGAACTTGTGTCTGTGTGGGTGCTGCATCAATGTATTTGTGTGTCGCTGTTAATTTATGCTAATTAGATAGTAGGTCATAACTATGTGCGAACATCTTGAGGAATATTCAAAGGTTAACTCAGCTGGTTCCCAGAAAAGTGATGGAGTCATTTGTGCGAGAACATGTTGTAGACCATTTAAAGGTTAATTTTGCACGTTCTTTGAAAAGTGAGAGTCATTTTCACATTTTAACATTCTGTGTGTGGAGACTGACATTTTCCGCAGATCTTGGATCCATGACAATTCAATGCAACCTCTTTTTTTCTTCTCACGTTTTCCTGATAAATGTTCTCCCTGCACATGCCAGTAACATATACCATTATATTACGCCTAATGATCTGGGTGATGGTAGATATAGATTTATCGTTCATACCACCCGGTGACAGCTTTTAATTTTGCGTTTGCATTCCAAACACAGAGTCAGCAAACCTATAAATTTAAGATTTATGAGCACATTAGGACAGTCACTAATGTGTAGGGCGATAAAAGAAAGTGAGAGGAAATGCACTGGCATTTAAAATGTAATTTAAAATATAATGGATCCTTTAAAAGTGCACTAATAGTATTTTTTGTTTACATTGTGCTGTTGGCATATGGCAGTCATCTTGGACTATGCAGCATCACACAAAAATTGATGCTATTAAAAAGTTACTGTTATGCTGCCATTAGGAGCTATCATTTTTTATTGTTGGTGAATGTGTCTGATAACAGGGGTTACTGAGACAAAGTGGTATTTGGCTGGTCATGTGACCTCAGCCCTTTGTGACATGATTCAAGCTTCATTAAATCACTGATATGAATGTAGTCTTCATCATATGTGAGTGTTCCTTAATGAGAAAAATACAGAGTGCACATCCAGAGTCAATGTAAAATCTTTACAGCCTATTTCTCTTATGTAATGTCACTGTGACATATGTAGAATAATAAGAAATTCAATAAGAAAAATGTAAGGACTTGAATTTATCCATTGGAAATTGACTGGTTCATAAAAAGTGGCCGTTCCATACCAAAAACCAAAAATGGAGCCAAACCGAATAAGAGTTTGCCAAACCAATACTCAAATATCTATTGGGTTATAGATGCTTCATTTCAGTCACTTAAAAACCAGAAAACTACTTCACAATCCAGCATGGTGAAACTACCATTTTTGCAATGTGCCGTGTGACCTACAAAGTGAACTGTGACCCGTCATTTCCCTCTTTTTCATCTCTAAATAAAGACCTGTCATCTCTAAATAAAGACCTGACCCCGTCTGTGGCCAAAGCTGACACTTATTATACTCCTCCATGAAGAAAACGGCCCCTCTGCAAGCTCTCTGAGGAACACAGACCTGAGGTGGCGAGGCCTCACTTCAGTCTGTCATTGTGGCGACCTGTATGTGAGTGTGTTTATAAGTGGTGAGTGTATTAGCGGGTAGGTGGATTTGAAAGATGACTGTATTTTAAATAGCTCTGTGGACGTGGTATGCATGTAAGCTGAGGGGTTACAAGATATACAATTCGGACGTGATGGAGCTACATTATGTGTGTGTGTTGTGTGTTTAAGCAGCTCCTGAAGAGCACCTGCAGTGTAATGGAAAGTAGTGTGTTGTGTAGTGATGTACTACAGTGGAGCAGCCAGTGGCATTCACCTTCAGACAGGGGTCATGCTCAGCCTTCATAAACAACCTGTAATAACTGGTTCTCTGTGCCTGAGCTTACTGGTAAAAAAAAAATCTGGCAGACAACAAGCTTTGCAGGTGCTTAAACAAAACTCAAACCAAACAGTAAAACTCAAACCATACAATTTGTGTATGTAAAGAATGTGGCCATTGATCAGATTTTAATTGGTTTTGGGTTTTTCCCCTACAGCTTTTGTGAACAGAGATTCAGGCACATGCCAATTAGTCTGTGGTAAGCTGGCACAAAGTGGGCAAGTGTGACTGTTCTGGAGATGATACCCTCTTCACCTTTCTAGGAACAGCTGGCCGTTGTCAAAAACTTCATTAGGCAAGTGGTGTGATGCAGAGCTGTTCCGGTTAGGTCAATGTGACACAAACACACACATACTGTCTTACAATCAAATCACTTAAGTTTATTTTTTGTGATTGATAGGGAGAGTGCACCTTTTTCTATAGGATATGTAATAACTGATACAACAATACACACACGGTTCTCACACTTTTACCTCTTTTTGCAAACAACTGATTCCTTTTGATCTTTAGTAATCAGACCTAAATGAATCATATTGTCAACTTGCATAATGCATTCCATACTTAAAGTAACAGTTTACCCTCAAAATTTAAATTCTGTAAATGAGTGAGTGTATGATGACAGCATTTTCAATTCTGTATAAAGTAGCTCTTTGACTACTATAATCTTTTAAATGCCTGTTTATATGCAAGAATTGAAAGCAATGCAGTAAGAAAGGATTGAAGGCTGAAAGTTAATTTCACTGCAGAACTTGCCTCCGGCCCCTTGCC
>JAZGTI010018819.1:0-11423 GCA_036877585.1 Botia kubotai
TGTAAGCATAAAATATTAACAAACACATTGGGGAAAGGTACACCCACGCAGCTAGGTGTCAGTGCGAGCCTTACACAACTGCTACAGTATATGAGCAACATAACCATAAGCAAATGAAAACATCTAAAATGTGCATATGCAAATCTTGTGTATTTTGCAATGAATCAGTGAAAAATATACACTGATCTGTCCTGTAAAACTTACCCCTGATCATAGCTATAGTAGTCTTGGGTATAGTAGTCTTGCCCAGGGTCGATGCCTGACTCCATGGAGAGAGCCTAAAACCCAGACGTAAAGACAGGGGTCACACCTCATCTTCACACAGGGTACAAACGCAGCAGCAGGGTTTGCTAAACAATATACCATCAAACCAATAATATTTTTGCTACACATTGTGCTTATTCACTGAAGGTATCTTGTGGCTTCAGAAAACTATTTTTTTTTAACTAAAGCCCCAGTCCACTTTTACTGTACAGACCTTACATTACATTTACATTTATGCATTTGGCAGACACTTTTATCCAAAGTGACTTACAGGTCATTGAAGTTTGCACTTTGCGTTGCTAGCACAATACTCTACCAACTGAGCTACAGGAACACCTTTATAAGCTTTAAAGCTCCACTTTTTTCTGAGCTTTTCCATTTGTGTGTTCCACATGAGGGTCAAAAAAGGACAACAACATTTTCATATATGGTCCAACTTTCCTATAAGGACTATTATTTCACGATTTTGAGACCCCATAAAAACAAAACTTAAGTTTTGTGGCTTTAAATTCACATATGTTAGCGTTAATTTCATCAATATGCAAATGAGCTGCTGAACTTTACATTTACGTTTAGCACATGTTCGCATGTAAAATTCATCAATTGTAAAAATTCATCTCCTCCCGTCCACCGCCCATTTCTGACTACCAAGATCTAGTAGCATTTTAAGGTTTAAAGGCTAACTGTCTTCTTAAAAAACCCTGTCTGATGTGTCCCGCCCCAACTTCCTGTTTCCACAGGAAATACATCACCACAGGAAAGAAAACTGCACTCAAGCCCTTTCATTAGGTTACTGAATAACTGAAATCCTAAATCTGCAGAAACAACAGGAAGATCTGACAGGACTTGGAGAGGAAATCTGGTGACAGACATGTAGGAGAACAGAGACGCTACCTCAGGCCGAAGAAGAGACGGTCTCAACAGCTGCTGCTCACGCAGTCACACAGAGCGAGCGAGCGAGAGAGAGAGAAACACAGATTTGACACTGAGAGAAAATACGTGAGAGGCAGAACAGAATAAAAGCCATAAAGACAATGAAAAGATGTCGCTGCATACATTTATAATCAGGCGGGAACATGACAACAAAAAGATGTGCGTTGAAGCCAGAATAAGAGGGGGTGGAGGAGACAAGGTCCTGGTGGGAACGATAATGACAGAGATGAAGTTGATGGAAAAATTATCCACCGTAAACCAACACCTAAAGAGTTAAAGTGATGGAAAGGTCACAAAAGGTCTCGTTCGACAGCATGTGTGGTACGCGCAACCTATACGCATTCATTTATCAACTCACTGGTGTTACGAGCTCTCAGCGCAATTATGCACGCGGGCAGAATTTAGGCAAGACAAGACTCTTTCATTTCAGCAGCTTCCAACATAAATGTAAGTTTAATGGAAGAGTCTCTGTCGCTTTCTTCATCCCATTAAGATTCCACTGCACTTCTCAAGGTGCTTTTGGAAGCCTGAAGTGACAGGGAACCTGACTGTTCTTACCTCCAATATTAAAGACAGGACCGGTGAATCATACCAACTATAAATAAAACTCAATCTTATTTTCTGAAGAAAAAGTGATGCTGGGACGCTGTTTTGGTAGGGTTGCTAAGGTGATCTGAGTGGTCGCTATGTGGTTGCTTAGTTACGCAAATCTCCAGTGGCCAAAAGAACCCAATCTGAACTCACCTTGACATACTGGTTCAAAGATTTTGCCTGTGTTCTTCACTCAGTGTAGGTGTACGATAATTTTAGCCAATACCCAGCTAACAATGTTAGGTTGTAAGAAAGTTTCCATAACACTGCCATTAAGTAACAAAAACGTGTTAAAAGGTAATTTTGAAAGTTCAAAATGAATGTTTAAAATGTCCAGTTTCTTAGACATTGTATTAATGATATTTCTTGGTTATATAACTTTTTTTTTGCAATGTTTTTAAAATGTTCCACTAACTACTTAAGAATAGCGTTTTTGATACGTGATAGAACATTAAAAAACGTTCTGCTCACATTCCTGCAAGAACGCTTTTTAATAACTTTGAGAAAACTTTAGCCAACATTCTGAGAACGGTTCCTGTTAGCTGGGTATTTGATATTTCTAACATCTGCAAGGTGGCCAAAGATCGGTAAGAAAAGTAACAGAACACACTAATCATTTCTTAACCTTGATTTGAGGTACAGTATTACACCGGTAGCCAATGGTGATGGGTAAGCTACAACGTTTAATATTTTTGACGGTGATTTGGAGATTTGACACAACCCCTAACCATTATTATGAGCCAAACTAACAGTGATGCTTGCCTTAGCATACACAAATAACAAAAATCAATATAACATAAAAGACTAAGCAGATGAAAAATGACTTACCTGTCTGCCAAAGCCACGCCTGCGGAAGAGAAGAGACGTGTTAGAGGGAATGACATTTAAATGGAAATGTAAAATCTGCTGCCTAGCTAAGTGATTTTATGCTTGTCGCTTTTCATCATTTGTGGGTATGATTCGCTTTTATCTCAGTGTATGAGAATTTCAACACATTCTGTCCTCTCTTATCACTGGACCAGAATGAAAAGACCGTGTATAAGTGGCAAAGTGCTTGTAAGTCTTATGATAAAACTGCAGCAGATGCCAGAATTCCTGACACAAGCAGTTTTACCAACAGCTGCAGTGAGACTTCACATGCATCATCGTGCTAAGGAAGGCAGACATCTGCTTTTCCAAATAACTCATTTCCTGATGAACGCCAAACCAACACACATTTGCAGCACCTATAAATTGTCTGACCATTTACAAGCCAAATGTCCAGAAATGACATTTGAGGTTTGAGTCAGTGAAATCACACCAGTTAAGTGATTAAAACACAGTGACAAATAAGCAGTGTTACTCAGCTCAGTTTATGCATGCGTGTGTTTACTTAGCTAGACTTTTGGTACAAAATTATGACTTTTGGGACAAAAGTATCAACAGAAGTTAGTGAAATGTGACAGAAGTTAGTTAAATGTGACAAAAGCTCTCTTTGGAGACCATCATAAAGAAGAACATTGCAGTAAAAAGACTTTGAGGAGGAAAATTTGCTTAATCATTATGAAAATAATGTAACAATGCGAAAAACACTCGTAATGGTCCAAAAAAGGCTTTGTTTTCTTGCTGCAAAACAATTTCCAGTTTATTGCATTTGATTCATGTTTTTTTAACATTTGGCATGTTTTTTAACATGTTTTTTTAACACTTGCAAAGTGTCTGTCTGTCTGTCTTTCTGTCTGTCTGTCTGTCTATTTATCCATCTATCTCTCCCTGCTGTCTGTAAAACAATAGAAGTCTATACTACATTCTCATTTAGACAGCTAGATAAACAATGCTGTGTGTGTTCTAAGGGATTTGCATAGAGTGATGTCAGAGGGTGTGCAATCTGTTTTACATGAATAAATTACAGAATATGTCTGTCAGACACACAAATACACAGACACACACACAAACACAGTGAATGTGAGTGACAGATGAGTGACAGCGAAAGCTGACAGGTGGAAGCTAACAGTGTGTGTATATATATATATATATATATATATATATATAGTATATACAGTATATAGTAAACCATATCTTTCTGTGTCCCTCAGGCACACATAAGCATATGCATTGACACACAATTATATAACACCTTATAAAAACACTCATATTTACTGTTAATTTACCTCCTAGTCCTGTGACATAATCATCACATTTGTCTACTGCAAAACTAAACTGAGAGTTCAGAAGGAAGTTCAAACTTTTGACCTTCATGGTTTCTGTGTGTGTACAGACTGACACTCGGTCACATTGGTGATGTCACAGCGATGATATCACTGGTTCTTGCATAGGTAGAGACATTAAATTATTTAATTATTCTATAAAACAACAACAACAACTGAGCCACAGAATGTCATGTATAATCTAATTTTCCCTCAATGATGGAGAGATTTCAGTTATTACGTGTGATGGAGCCAGTAATACAGGAGAAGACAGGAGCAGAGGATGGAGAAATGAGAATCAAGAGTTTGTGATGTCCACAGCAGACTCATCGATTGAGTAATTTAATTTCTCTGTTGCTGCAGACAGTCTGAGCTTTGGTCCTGCCGAGCGCATCATGTGAACAGACTTGTTTCTCTGAACCTTCAAACGAGCGTGGACACGTCAACACAACATCCATTCAGCTACCACGCAAACTTCTGCCTCAGAACAAATAAATAATGCAAACTCATGTTTGATCATCTTTGATCATGCACCAAAAATTGCTTCAAACGGAATGTTCCAACGCTTGGGAAAACTTAATATTTTCGTGGTCAAAAGAAGAATACTTGCAACTCTACCATAATAATGTGTTAAAGGTAAAATCTTTATCCACAAAGTATGCAAACTACACCTTACCCAGCTAACAGAGAACATTCTCAGAACATTGGCTAACGTTCTCTAAAATGCAATACCGTTAATACAACGTCTAAAAAACTGGACATTCCGAAAACATTTAAAATGACATTTTAACGTTTTTGTTACTGAATGGAAATGTTCTTAAAACCTAAAAATGGTTAGCTGGGTAGTCAGTGTGGATACACATCAGAACTAAAGACAAGATGTTAGCAAACATGTGTGTATATTGCTTGTGGGATTTCAGGCTGATTTTAGGACGAGGGGCATGGTGTCTGCAGACGCCTGCAGAGATATTGTTGGGGCTGTTTGTCTAAATGCTAAGACATCGACTGCGCGCCTGATGGGGTGAATTCAGCGGGGAACGACGCAGCGAACATCCCCTGCCATGCGCCACATAAACGATTAGCTGTATTGTTTAATCTCTACGTGATCCTTGACTGCTTGAATTTATGAAAGGGCTAAAATCTCCACAGGACTGAACAGAGGCAGAAGAGCTTCAGGAGGTGTAGATAAAACAGAAGAGAAGAGAGAGAGCGAGAGAGAGTGTATGATGAATACATGTGGACCATTTTACTATACTGACCTTTTAATAACTGTAAGGCACAAACCTAACCAAACATAACACTCATCAGTGTCCTCAGCAGCACCCAGTCAAAGTCACATGATCATGATAACAGCTGCTGTTTAACAGAAATCACAATTTATTGCCTGTGTCTGATTCAGAAACCGTTTCTAATGCACTCCTTAAAAATATGCAAACTGAGGCTATATAAACAATCATAATTATATGACTGTATGCTACACACTGGGTGCAGAAACGTTTAACAATATAATAACATACATTTTCACATTATCAAATCAAAACAACTATCTACAGTTAAAAGCAACAGAACGGAGCAAATTATTCAATTTAAATAATAATAAATGACAACAAAATCCAACTGGTAAGAGGTAGAATGATGCGGCGACAAACTACCTCCTCTGAATGTAGTGATGTTACGGTAAATTGTTTTTCTATAAATGAAAGACTATTATAATCCCATTACAGTAGTTCTTATAAAACGCTTGCTTTGTTGACTGTTATTGCTTGTCATTATCGATTTTATGAATTTGTTGTTGCAAAATCATGACAAAATAAATGATACACAAGATTAGAAAGAAGAAATGTAGGAAATAAGACAAATATAAAAAGGGAAGACGAGAGATCCAGAGTTCTTTCAGAATAAGTGGCTCGCTCAGCTGTGATTGGTTGATTGAAAGGCTAGGTAGAAGAGTCTGATTGGCTGGTGTCTTCTTCATCTTGCTCAGAGTCTGGTTCTGTCAGAACAACAGTGGCTGGGACGGACAGAGTCCCTCGCTCTGCTGTGATTGGTTGATTGAAAGGCTAGGTAGAAGAGTCAGAATCTGATTGGCTGGTGTCTTCTTCATCTTGCTCAGAGTCTGGTTCTGTCAGCACAACAGTTTTGGAGTTTTTATTTATGATACTTTTACTATGGTCGTCTTTTTGATCAACACTCATGATATTTCCATAGGAACAATTCTTGAGGATCCCTCTCATTTTAGGTGTAGTACGAGCAGTCACTGGGCGGAGTCTGCCCAGGGCGTCTAGAGTCGGAGAGTGGATGGGCAGTCTGGGAGACTGAGGGGCGGTTGGGGGCGGGGTGGGGTCCTGGCGTAGGGGTGGTGGGGACAAAGATGAGGCAGATGGAGAAGGAGGAGAGGGTGGTGGGCTGTCTGGGGGATCAGGTATGATTTCCACTTTGATCCCACAGGGCTCCACCGTCATATAGCTGGAGATGCTAGAGCTGAACTTCCTCAGAACGGGCGGGGTCGGCCGCTGAGCTGTGGGTGGGGTCTCGCCATCGGTCCGGGTGATGATGATGCAGGGTGGGATATCCTGGCCGACAGAGATGGGACTATATGAGAGCATGGTGGCGCTGAGGAGGGGGTCGTCCAGATCCAGAGATGCATATGAATCCCGGCTCTGTCTGGGCGTCCGCTCAGCCAAAGCTTGCTGCTCAAATTGCCTAGCTTGTTCTTTGACGGACAGCTTCGTTTCTGTGCTACGACCGCTCATATCCAGATCATCATCGAGCTCCTCCCTGCTGTCCTTAAGCCCCACCTTCAAAGCTTGCTCCTCCCACTCAGCGGGGTCCCAGAGTGCTTGTCGCCGCAGAGCGTTGTAAAGAGGACCTCCTCGAATACGTGACGGCCAGGACCAGGAAATCATCTTGCTGGAGTGGCTTGCTGAAGAAGGGGCATCACTATCCAGAAAGCTGTCCAGCCTGGGCACCTCTGAGGGTTCTGGGCTGCTGGACACTCCATCCTGGTAAAGAGGGTTTTGGGTGGTGAGCGGTCGATCATCTGAGAGTAAAGTGATGGTGCTCTCAGACTTGGGCAGCTTGTTGCACAGCATGCCATTTTCAGCAGACTGTTTATGTGCAGCTATAGCACGAGACGCAAAGGTGCTTATGAGCTTCTGCCGATCCACCTCTTCCATTACAGACCTTCTGCGTCCACTGTGGCTCATGAGAGAGAGACATGGAGAAAGAGAGAGAGAGAGAGACAGAGAGATATCGAGGCATACATGGAAAGAGAGAGAGGAATGAATTGCGATGAACAGAAATATGAGGATGGAGTGCTATTAACCAACTATCCAAAACTACTACACAATACTAGACAATACTACACTAACTGACAGGAACCGCTACAGATGGTGAAGAGTTAATCTAGCTAAACTAAAAAAGGTTTTTACTTTACACACACGGATCTGTGTTTGTTATGTTCAGGTGAAAATAAACAACTGAAATTTGCTTTTCAATATGTAACAACATTGAAACAACAATATAAAAAATGTTAAAGAAAACAAGCAGAGCAGCTACTGAGCAACAGAGACGCGGACTAGATGCTACAAACCACAGCTGTGAGGGATTTTAAAATACACCGATGACATCATATAAGGTAAAAACACGTCAGGGAAATGAGAAATACTTTATGTTACTCACTGTAGGCCAAGCCTGTAAAATACAGAGAGCAGGTTGTAAAAATGAAACATGTGACAAGACAAAGAGGTGCGAGATTTGAGATGACAGACTATAACACAAACACACATGTACAAAGGAAAGACAGGAAACACCAGAGGAAACATCTATTACAACATCAAATATGTGTAATAGAAGAGCTTGTAGACTACACGTGAGGTGAAGCAGCATTAAAGCCGTACATCATACGTATATCATATACAATCATATATGTATATATAATGTATATAGTCTCACAAAAACAAAGCCTATTTTAGGACCATCATGAAGATTATTTGCATTGACATTTCCCTCCAAAATTTCAGTTGCAGTAACATATTAGTTTACTTTTGAGTTTTTGTGTATCATCATTCTCAAAGGTGAGTCTCATCACACACTTATGTTTTTTAAACTGTATTACAGTAAAAGCAGTACGGTTATACAATGATATTTCAAGGTAGTAAAGGTGGGTCTAAACATCATCCATCATATAGAAATAATTAATCAGATAGATCATTTTTGAGAAAAACATGAGAATGAGATTGAGTTTGTATAATGTTTGTATATTCATATCTGACAAAGCAATAAACCTGTGTGCCTAAACAAACACACCACACACACACGCGCGCGCACACACACACGCGCACACACATACACCTGTTGTTTCTTCCTGTTAATGTTTTGAAGCTGCTTTTCAGGAAAACAGCTCAGCAATCTCAGCAGTTACTCTAATGGATTGCATACAGAATTGCCTCTATTTCTTTGTCTATTTGTGTTAGCCATTGCATTTGTTTTGATTGCATTAAATCAAAGGCACTTTAAAAGCGCTTACCTGGGGGACACTGATGTTGTGCTACAGCTATAATCTTTTAATCTATTAGCATTTCATTGCATTTTTAGGACGGCCTTGAACTTGGCAATGGACTGCTGCGCTAAATGGACACGTCCAGCAAGCACGTCTCCGTGGAAAGGCTTAATGCTAATACCAAAAGCACAGCTAATTTACCAATGAAACAATTACCTCTGGGATGTCAGAAAGGAACACTCTCTCCCCTCTGGTGAATGTTAAGGCTTAATAAAGTAAAACCCATTTCTTTTCTAAATGAAGAATCAGGTCACCCCAAAATGACAAAATGTCGTCTTTATTTGCTCGCTCGTGTCGTTTGAAACGACAGTGTTTTCTTTCTATGATGGAATTTAGAACGTTTACAAAACAAAATATTCTTCCAAAATTGTTTTAGGTAGAAGTTTTTAATCTGTAACTCTCGCCTCTCTACCGCCACCTCTGTTCGAAACATAAAACCGCAGTTCACTTGTGGAGCTATTGTCTTAATTTGGATGGCGTGTTTAAATGATAAACAACTGCTGTAAAAACAAGCGACAAACGCTGCACCATCAACAGTCCCCGGACGTCATATAGATCCGTAGCCGGATCTTCTTTCTGTTTACAGACGGACATTTCCAGGCAAACC
Source organism: Botia kubotai (assembly GCA_036877585.1). Classification (NCBI taxonomy): domain Eukaryota; kingdom Metazoa; phylum Chordata; class Actinopteri; order Cypriniformes; family Botiidae; genus Botia; species Botia kubotai. Next base: position 9,143 of record JAZGTI010018819.1, read on the forward strand.
TGACCTGACAGCTCAAATTCCAAATTATTATTATAAACTTATCGTTGTGAATCAGGGTAAGATTGCGTTCAACACAGATCTGTAAAGTACTTGCTTTTTAACAGATTTTTGTTCACTACAACAAAAAAGCTTAAACGATAAAAGCTTTACGTTTAAATGATAGCCCAATGCTCTCACAATGCTAACCTAAAGCATTAGAAGACTTGGGATACAGAAAACACTTCTTCAAATACACTTTGACAGTCTCTATTCACTTGCACACAGTATGGAAAATCTTTCCTGCAAAATATCTTTTATGTTCCATGAGAAAGAGAAAGTCATATTGGTTGGGAAGGAGTTGACAGTGACGGTAAATTATGACAGAACTGTCATTTTTGTCATTTTGAACCCTTTTTGACATTGCCTACAAATACACACACACACACAATCTCACACAGACCGGTACGCTTCCTCATTCACTGCGCGTTCACAAACACGCATCTTACTCGCTGTTTCTCCTGAAGGTCAAAGGTGTGATTCAGGACAGGTAACTTACACGTTGCTGTCTCCCAGCTCCTCGTACAGATTGGTCGGAGCGCTCGCTGTCGACTTCCCGGCAGGAAGTGCCATCTGGATACGGGCGGTTTTGGCACACTCGGCCTGCCTCCTGTAAAATCACACCAGAGGAGTTTTCTCTCTTTCAAAACACTCATTTCAGCCACATTATTGGAGGATATGAGGCCAGGCACTCCTGCAAACTCTCATTTGATCTGTTCCAGCACTTTATTATTCATGCAGTGTAAAATATGATGGGTTATTCAGCCCCTTTCACACCGGGACGAGGTGTTTTATTAGACCGGAACTGAACCCAGTTCACTTTGTACTCTACGAGGAGATGAAACCAGTCACTCTTGTTCATTTTCAAAGGCATCTCTATTGTGCTGGAATCAGAGAGGCCTGGACTGCGCACATCCTCCCTTCCTCATCTCAATTCATCTATTTTATTCGTATGCTACTGTTTTAAAGGACTGAGAACCGAATAACGAGGGTTTGAAAGCACACAGAGTCCGGCGAATAATTCATCAAAAAGAAAAATCGTACTTACTCTTTGAATCTGCGCGCAGCGTCCGTGCCGGGCGACAGGAAGTGCAGGGAGAGGAAGAAGAGGAATAGAAAATTATTAGATAATTAGCACAGCGGTAATTCCTCAAAACACACAGTTGGGGAAATCACTAGGAATGAATTGCGTCTGCAGCTTATGTGGTTTATTAGCGTGTGCAGTTTTAGGACCTGATTAAACTGATTGGAAAATACCCGTCGGAAAAGCAAATCACAGGTCAGATCTCTTGAATAACTCATTTCGTGCTCCTAGACAGCACTGAGATTCAGTGGAGATCAAATGGAAACCTTTGCTTAAATCTCCTGTGTCTCCAGAGACCGGAATCTTCTTTCTGCAGGTGCTAATAGTGATGTTAATTGCACCAAACATATCGCATTTTCTGAGCAAGCTACAAACTATAAATCTAATTTATATAGCAGACATGTTTGCACTGAAAACAATCACAGTGGTGTCATTTAAACACGGCACAGTGTTTTAGTGAATATTGCATTTCTGAACCGGACTCATTTCTGTATTGCACTGCAAATACGTCACGGGCAACAGTGACGTAACCCTTTCGTAAATTCATCAAGTGGTTTTTATAAAGGCTGATTTTACAAGCTTTTCCTAGACCAGGAAACATTAGTGTTGAACCGTGGAGCTGTTAGGGTCACTTTGGTTGCTGCAGGTGTGTGTGTGTGTGTTATTGATTCATGCTCTGTTTTAAAATGAGATAACAGCAAAGGATAACCCCAGTTTATCTCACAACTCAGCTGCTTAGAAACCACACGGCTCTCCATTCCTCTTCCCTCTCTGTATGTCTTCCACACATTCAGTTTCATCCTGACCTCGGGCTTCCTGCAGGCTATTGGAGACGTGGCACTCCGACATCATTTATTTACCCAGAATGCAATTATTCCATATTCACACACAAAAATACTTCTGTTGCAAAAAATTATTCACCAGCGGCAAACACATTTGTATTATCATCCAGCCTTTGCAAACATGATGTTTTTAAATGCACTCAACTTACTGAATCTAAACCTGCTGATGTGGGTAAGTTACGTCGATCGAGAAACACAAGCAAGAATATTTATGACTTTGGTTTTCTAATCAATTTAAATAATGTGACAACTGATGTAAGCATAGCTTTACGGATTACTTAAACGTTTCGTTATTTATTTACATTCATGCATTTGGCAG
>JAZGTI010018821.1:0-11422 GCA_036877585.1 Botia kubotai
CAATAATACTCTATTCAAGCAGATCAGAAAAAAATATGTACACAAATCTCTTTCTTGATTCCTGACTTGATTAACCTGCCAAAATTACCTGTGTAATATTAAAAAGCAAAATAACTTTATTTTCAAAGCGAATACTGAAATTTGATGCGTTACGTCTTTGGCCAGTTGCATAAACACAACCGCGAAGGTTATGTTTTAACTAGTCTTAACTAACTAGCAGTTAATTTAGGGCTAGTCAGACTTTTTCAGATTAGATCTAACTACCTTTTGGTAACTGACTTCTGAGTTATGACCAGTTTTACAGAAAAACATTACACGACTAACTAGTCTAAGCAGTTTATGCAATCGGCCACTGATGTTTATATTGTTGAATCTGGAGAGATTCTCATATCGATTAAAAAAAGTAGTAGGCAGTATGTAGCGTATACTGCACAGTATTCAGTGCGCAATACACTAGTATCCGTTCTGAAGGTAGCCACGGTCATGCTATTAAACAAAGCAATGACATACGTCTGCCAGCAGAGGGCGACGCTGAATTGAAGTAATTCTATCGATTTGAACAGCCATCTCCATTATTTAAGAATTTAAATAACTAGTTTAGGACTTGTTGTAACTAGGTTTAGAACTTTTCAAGGACTATGGTCTAGTTTTAGCCCAGTCATAATCGTTCATTACCGTGTTACCAGGACAACAGCAGTAAAAACATTGTTCTGATTGATCTGTGATTTTTTTTTAATTCAAGACGAGATTTAATTTGCCATCAGTTACAGTATGTTAGAGTGGACATACCTCAGCATAGGTTGCTTATCTGATCATCCTTCTAGGAGACCCTGGACACATCTGTAGTGTTAAAAAGTGAAACGGCTAAGCACCGCCTAATGTCGACCGCTTGGATAATGAGATAATTGTTAACATATGGGTTGGTTAACTGGCTAACAATCAGTGGAACGGTACTCTGTGTAGACCCCACATTACTTGATTTGTGATGGAATGGAAACTCGTACATTAACTTTAAACTGTTATTACGTAGACAGCGCTGCTTTTGCTGTGCAAATTGTTCTGTGGTTGTAGAAAAAAACGACAAATGGTTTTCTGGTTTCTGTAGTAGTACAATAAAAAACCTGAACCTCAAAAGGTTGTTTGTCAACGCTTTGTTTGAAGATAAAGAGTTGCTCTCCTTTAAGTCTTCATAAAAATATTACACATTATTACACAAGTTTTGAACTGGGCGGGGCATCTTACTGCTGTCTCTCATCTAAAATAAGAAAGGGCCTCAAAATGGGCGGGGCATAGCGGCCCGGACCTTCTTTCCTTTTGGTCAAGGTAGCGGAAAGCGCGTGAACGTAATTGATCACGTGGGACCTGTTAACTTTCCGTACGTTTCTGTTCATAGATTAAAGCATATATTTATTATAATAATAATATTGTTTAGTTATTGATTATAGAAGTGATTTTCATTTATTTGCCATATGCCAATGTTTGGAATGAAAGTGTTTAAACAATTATTTTCGGGTGCAAATTTGTTCGTGTCTTCACTTAAAGGTTTAAATATTTATGTACCCCTTTGCGCTCCCTAGAGGACGATAGCTATATTTGTACAGGCAAAAATAACAAACGGAACTGACTTGAAATGAGAACACATTCAATGTCGCCATCTGGTGTGATAGAGTGAGTGTTGCTTATTATTGTGACTTAATGCTTGAATAATGTACATTCCTTTGGATTGGCCCTCATTGAAATCAGTGTTTTTGTAGCTGGCGATATGCAGGAAAATGTCATAATATGAAGTAAAAACGTATTGATCATAAAATCGATTTCAGCGATCGATCGATTTTATTTTGCATTTACCAGTCATTCAAAATATGATAAATATGTTAAGAAACGATTAAACATTAAAGTGCGTTATTACCATGTCATTTAACAAACTAATGTAAGTACATTAATCTATTTATTACATTTAGTGGTTTTTGTGAGAAATTCACAAAAGGACATTTGATAATAAAAAATAAGGCGAATGCATGTATTAGATACATTGCATAATCTTCTGTCTGTTAATATATTAAAATTTGTTTATGTGTGTGTGTGTTTAAAGGTAAACAGAGACTACAAAGAAAAGAAAAGGTACAAACAAATTTTATAGGATTAATTTCAGGTCCATGATTATTGCAAACATCTTTTAGTTGATGCAAACCGTTTTATTTTAAAGAGTAAATCTGTCTCTCTTCATGTATTACTTTACTGTATTTACGTGTCTTTATGAAAGGCAGAAATGTTTTCATCATATTCTTGACGTGTTAAAAAATGACATGTAATTAAAAAATGTGGCGCATCTAATTTGAAGTCAACTATTTGACAGAAACGTACCCATCACCATACAGACAACTGCAATATGTCACATTTAAAGAATAAAACTGGGATTTTTTAGGGATTTAGGGGCATTTCTGCCATCAGTTTTAATGTATTGTGTAAAATAATTATTTATTAATTCCGTATAATCTACATGTTTGTTTTACAGATCAGTCATACAGATCTTACAGGTCATTTTGGAAAAAACACATTTCAAAAAAATTAACAGCTCCTAAACTTCAGCGTGTTGTGTCAATTAGTAAATTTCCCATTTTAAATTTCACTCAGTATCCCACGCAGTGCAGGTCTTTGAGACGATGGGGGGGTGTGGGGGCTACCGTCCCTGTTCTCAAAGTGACCGAAGCTTACCGTCATTCCTCTCACGCCCTTCGTTTTCTGGGCGTCAGTCCAGACAGCCCCTCTCTCCACCCTGTCGTTCCGAGAGGTGCGATTATCCGGAGAAAGTAAGAGGAACGGATGTGCTGCTCGCTGGAGTGGTCTGGGGCTCCGTGGCGTCTAATCCTCTTTTAATTAGGCTAAGGAGAGAAGATATGGGACCACCCTGGCTTAGTCACAGCACATTGACAAAGCACCAAGCTGGGAGAAGCGCACATCACTGACTGGCAGCAGCCTGTTAGGGCCTTACGCTGCCTTCTCATGCGTAAAAAGCCGCTCTTCGCTCACCGGCGGCTACCTTTTCCTTCAGAGCTAAAGATTCTCTCTCCAGCTTCATGTAGTCACGGAGGATGAGTTACAAAATAAGGCTGGTGCATTACGCTCGCTTTTTTCACTCTCGCTTTTTCTTCCTCTGTAAATCGCACCTTTTCTCGTGTGATTCGCGGTGTTTTTGTCTTGCACCGCTTTAATGATCGCTGTCAGAATCCCTCAAAGGTTCTAAGGTCTGGAAAACGTGTGTGAATCAATGCCGGTGAATATTAAATCATTTTCTGTTCACAGGCCGCTGAACACGATTCACCGGAGACGGCAGAAGCATCACGCCGATTTACGCTTTCTTATAGACGTGCCAGACAATTCACGCGTGGTACAAAATGTTGTCAACATTTCTGTGTTTTTAGGAATCATCAAAATGATTTATCCAGTTGTCTCCCTCTAGCCCAACATTGGACACATTTTCACCTTATATGCAACACAGAAAATATGCAAAGGCGTAAATCTTTGTACAGGAAAAGGAAACGGAGAACTGGGGTTACTCAACAACTGCGCTCCTGTCCCGCTGCAATTTAGCATTTTGAACACTAGAGGGAGCTATTACTCCTCAAAGATTATAATAAAGGTCTTTGCACTAATCCATGACCTACATTGACAGTACTGTATAGTGGGAGGACAGACCAGTAAATTGCAAATATCGTGCTTGTTTAATTGTTAAAACCGTGTTGTTTTTTTAATTACAGTCAAACTGTACGGATTACTGTACTGTACCATTATTGCATTAACTTGATTGCCCCATTGGAAATGATTGCCCCATTCCCAGCGTATGCTATCTGAATACATGCACAGCCCAGAGTCTCAGCTGACACCGATCGGATTTTCCGTTTGTTATTCCGGTTATCTGGCTGCATGCGTGGTGCCGGCCGAGTTTATCTGAAGGCAGAGAGATCCATTTGTATCTGATCCCGCAGGTAGCACAGTACAAAAACACTCTCTAAGTCCTGACCCATCTCTTCCAGCGACATGAGTTCTGTGTCAGCTGCGGAAGTCTAGAACCCACACAGCTGTTCTCTCTTGAGCTGGCGTGGATGAAACATAAAAGCAGAGGCTATATGAGAAATGCACAGATCTCAGAACAGCCCGCTGCTTTTGAGGACAGAGAGGAAATAGAAAGAAGGGCTGTCGGCCCTGAATCATCTTTTCGATGGAATGGGTTTTGACGGCAGGCCTGAACGAAGGCTTGTGCAAACATTTACACGCGGTGCACCATCCACTGATTGCATTACAAAGATTGATCGCTCAGTCGCCGTTTCATTGGTCTGTGCGAAATCAAACGCAGCCTTGAGACGGGAATCAGAGGAACGGAGGAATCGTGCGCTGGGGACAGCCGAGCTGGCCATTAAAGATGACAAAGGACATGCATCTTCTACTGCAGCTCTTTGTTTTGGCATTCGGCAAAAACATTAAGAAATAACAGTGATAATGCAGAGACAGAGTGTGTGTGTGTTTGTGTATGCATGAATGAGACAACACAAACCCTAAAAAAACCCTGCTGGAAAACCAGGCCAAAGTTGGTAGATGTGTTTTGGAACACAGTAGCTGATTTCTAGTGGTCTAAACCGGTCATAAGTAGATGCAAGATGGTAGGCCAGCTTGCACCAGTCTGGACCAACTAAAGACCGTTGTAGATCCACTAGAATACAGTTATCGGTTTCCGAAACACTGTGTGTGCTAGATTGTGTATCCTAGAAGGATAAACAGCTTTTGGCTACAAGGTGACCCACAGCTTTTACCCCAAGCTTTCCAACTCACTACACCAGCAACAGCCAATCAATTCAGCCCGTCTAACTCCATGCAGAAATGGCGAGGGGCATAAAAGACACTCGTGATTTTTCCATCAATATCTGAGCAGCGGATATTAAAAGAGAGACAACCATGAGAGGGCGAGAAGCGGTTGCGAAGCGAACTCGCTCGATTCGGCGTGTTGATGAGGGCCACTGACCTCCGCGAAGAGGTGTCAGCGAGCGGGGACAAAAAATTCTCCCCCGTTAATAGCCCACCTCCCTTCCGTTCTTACAAATAAGAAATTGATAAAACACAAACGCAACAGCGCCCGAGCCGTCATCAGATTAGCCCTCGCCTCGACGCGCCGTTCCGAACACATTCCGCTCCGTGCGTCAGGCGCTCGCGTCGTTAGCATTTAGATAGACGAGAGCAGTAACGCCTGCGTAATAGGCTTCTCCCGTCCCCCCTGTTCAAATCAGCAGAAGAGAGGATTAAATGAAAAGAATAACAGTGATGATGACAACAGTAGGGAATCAGAAGAGGGAGGCGGCAGAACGCGAGAGCAGCTATGAGCTCATTAACCGAAGCGTTGACAGAATTGATGTTAGAGGTGATTGGAGATTAACACATTTAGAGAATGCTTCATCCGTCCATAACCCCCGTCCCCCTCAGCCCTCGATCGCCCCTCTTCTCCCTCCATCCCATCTTCCCCTGCTATTCCTCTCCGTTTCATCCAAGTCAGCTGGCCTGCGCTCAATCCTTGGCTGCGCGGGGTCCTGAGGGAGAGGGCTTACGGATAGTATCAGCACGCGCCTGCCCGCTTGATCTCCCAATTCTGCTTCATTTAAACTTCATCAACTTTTCCACTGGACCGGAAGACAAGAAGAATGGAAACAGCTTGCGTCTGTTTTTTTTCACTATCCTTTTGTTGTCAGAACTGATATTACGCCTTCACACCCCAGCGCCACTCTCTCTCTCTTCCACACACACACACACACACACTGAATCTCAGTATCACAACACAGAAATATCTATAGAATATTTTGAAAGTACTAATCCCACATAACCCTCGACCCCGAACCGCCACCCTCATCTGCCAAACCCGCGTGCACGTCAGTAAATTTTGTGTGCCCCTTCAGCTGACGCAGAAAATGAGATTACTTTATTTAAATGACTATGATAATAGTGTTGGGTGCCTTTGGCCCCTGTAAGAGGGGGATTTTTCCTCCACTCATTGTTAGCAATTTAGCTGAGCCGCCTCATCTGCACATGCTAACAATGGGCATGTCATACGTACAGGTTCTTAGCATCTCTCGTCCTCTCCTGATCTATTCTATCCCTCGTCCCTTAGAGACACAGATGTGAGGGTCCCTCTTTATATCTGATTTACAGTCCACGCACAAGGTGGGTGATTTGCTTGCCAGGCCGTGCCGTGAGTGTGTGGCTATTGCATTTTAAATAACCTAATCCCATTTATAATCAGAGATTACATAGTGTCAGAATGCTGAAGACTCATTCGTCTCCAAGCGGGAGAACAGGTGTCGCTGAGGTCACCATTGAGGTCTTTGCAAATGTAAATAAGTAGTTTCGAATAAGTAGCACCAGTACAGGTTTACCTTTCTCTTTCTGAATATGAAAGGGGAAATATTGATAGTGTATTTAAATATATTACTCTGAGCCCAAACTTTGAAATATAACTCTTTAAAGCTTCACCCGGGAAGCACGGCAAATATCTGCTGGGTGTTGTGACTCATACTGGTCAGTGATCTCTTATAACTGATTGATTTTTCTTATAACAAATAATTCCACAGATTTCCATTCAAATCTACTTGACTGTAACTTCTTCAGCTTTGTCAACCAAACTTTTTGCCAAATTATTGGCATGAAAATCATGCACAACAACATTGTAAAGTGAAACAATAGGATTTCCAAGAATGTCCAAAATATCTTACTATGATAATGCCTTTTAAATCTAGTACATAATGCAATTTACGGTGCACAAAATTGTCAAATGTTTCATACTAAAATCAAGGACAGCATTCAGATAATGATACAATGGCAACACAATCACGCCACGTTGTATACTGTACATCAAAGTCAAGCACAGAGAGTATAACTTAATACAAATGCATATGATACAAAAGCCTAAATGAGGATATGTAAACATGCAGGATAACAAAAGCTCATCCACCTTTTATTAAGACAACATTATAAATGAAGGTTAAACAATATACTATAAATACACAAAGTAAATAAAGAACCGGCAACACAGGAGAATAGATACCCTATTATATACCCTATCTACTATACAGGTTAACTATTTAAGGATTGTGGTATGGGAGAAACCACAGGGCAACAAAACACAGTAGCGTACAAAAACAGAACCGCTCGTAATGAAGCTGCATTAAGAGAGTTGTATGGCTGTTCTGATAGAGTGAGTACCGGGCGCTGCTTGTGTAGTACAGAGCACTTCATCATAGGTGGGTTTTCTGCAGGCCCCTGCGTCCCATGTTCCTCCCCAGGCCCCCCGCGGCTAGCGTGATCTATTGCCGTTCTGCAGCGCGGCTAGCGATAAATCACCATAATGCAGAGCGCTGATGATCACGGCCGCGCGCGAGGAGATGAATTTGCGCGAGCGGGTGGGGCGGCCATACAGTACAGCCTGGCTGGTTACTGATGGGGTTTGTTGTTTCACAGTGCGGTACCTTGGCAGGGGTGGGGGCCCCTGGGTATTAAGTACTACATCGAGACACTGTTTTGTTTAAGTGCAGGCGTGTGAAGTTGCGGGGACGTGTTTTGGGAAAGGGTGTACGGGGACACGGGTGCAGGACGTGTTGAGAAATGCGACTTTTGCTGGGTCAGAATTAGCCATACACTGATTAAGACACAATACTGCATTCTGGTCAGGGCACAGAATAGGACATACAAAAGACATACTACTCTACTGGGGTAGAAAAGAAGGGGGGGGCCGAGAAACGGCAAATACATCCAGAGGGAATAACTAATGCGGAATGCATGCAAAATTCTGCAAGTACAAACAATTAAAAACGCATTTATATCAATAGGCGGATGTTAGCCTCATTTTAGCCTCAGCAGAGGCGTCGGTTCAGATAAACGGGCGGAACAGGAAATAGCACGGCGTGCTGACTCGTGAGCAGATTTCTTTGACACAACATCTTCGTAATGCGTCACTACGGCTGATAAATAAAGAACGCAGTCAATTCAGCCGCCATGAAAGCGCTAATGTCTCAATATAACTCCTCTTTACCAGCAAAACCATGACCGTCACCTCACACAGACGAAGAGCCCCAAAACAAGAATGCGAGCGGAGCTCGTGTGTTCGGTGTAGGCGCAGTTTCAGCGTGTTTCATCAGGGTGAAGGTGAGGAGTGGCGACGAGCGCTTCTGTTGACATTAGTTTACACGCTGTTTGCTGGTTGTTGCATGTCATGCGCCGGATGCCTCAAAGCTCACTTCATCAAATCAGACAGTTCTGTAACATCAGGCGCCGCGTTGAGTTACAGAAAAAGGAGAAAATAAAGAGGGAGAGGAGTGTGGGGAGAGAAATCGAAGGTTTTGTTGGTGATGTAACACCTCAGGTCGAATTCACATGCCCGAGGCGGATCTCAGGAGCTGCTTTAAACTCCTGGTTTTCGATTCCCTCTCTCGGCGCACAGAAGGGTTCGAGTCTCACAGCACTTAAAAAGAAAATGAACTGTAAGAGAAATTAAGTCCCTGAAATTAGACCCGATTCAGCTTTATATTTTCACACATTTTCACTGACAGTCACTGACATAAAGGCAAATGATGAAAGTCAAATGTGTTTCTTTAGCTCATGCACCGCTGTTTTATACTTCGTTTTATTTCATTTCATTCCTGGTGGGAAAGCAATTCTCCTGCACTGCTATAAATACACCTAAACGTTAGATTGCATCACTAAGTACTGTATGACAACTGACTGGGAAATGTCAGATTTTTAACCTTAAGTGGAAAATCTTTTATTAGAAGTTCATGTTTAATGTCTTTTAAGTTTTCCCCCCGAACTCCATGTGCTTTCTTGACAGGTGCAGTTTTACAGACAGACAGAGACTCGACACCTCTCACAGCGATGCTGTGAGCGACACAATGAACTGTCAGAGATACGCAAGGAAAAACAGCAAAATAAATCTACTGTCATATGCACATATCGATAATAAAAATAATGCATTTTTATGGCCAAATTTGAACATTTTGGTCTATATTTTTTCTCAGTTCATCTGCCATTGGCCACTGTGGTTCATTTTGTACCTGGCTCGGCCTACTGCAGTTAAATAATAAATCATCTTGATTTCCAAAACTGCCCAATTTACCCCCAGCCTGAAAGAAAGTTTACAGAAACGACATGGTCAGAGGTGTACAGACTCAGTGTTTTCAGTCTTTAATCTGGCCTAATCTTGAGACGTCAAACACCAGCTCATCCTGCTGTTTCCCTCTTTATCCGTTCATTGTGTCGTCTAGCCCTGCCACCCCTCCCACAGCGTGCTAATTCCCTTTTGATGAGGCGTGCTAAAGAAATCCTTTTTCCATGCTTTTAATTCCCCTCTGGCTCTCTAAGCAGAGTTGGGAGTAACAGATTTCGGGCCCTCTGCCATTCTCCTCATTCTATAAAAGAACCCGTCTGCTCTCAGATCAGTGATCTCCCAGCTAACAATTTTAGGTTGTAAGAATGTTTCCCCAACATTTCTATTAAGTAACAAAAACATAAAAAACATCATTAAAAATGGCATGAAACATGTTAAAAATGTTAAAGTTGCGGGAAAGTTCAAAATATCCAGTTTTGTAGACATTGTATTATCATTATTGGTTCTGTAATGTTTTTAAAACGTTCCACTAACAACTTAAGAATAACTTTTGATATATATGACATATAATGTTAAAAACGTTCTACTATCGTTACTGCAAGACTGTTTTTGATTACTTAGGCAGAACTTTTAGAGAACATTAGCCAACATTCTAAGAACATTTTCTGCTGGCTGGGTTCCACTCGTTGGAACACTCATAACTCCGGCATCACATACACTGTACACAGGACAGGTCATAATGCTAAAATGGCCATATTGTTTAATGCAGTGGTGCTCATCCTTTGTTTTGGCCCACAACTAATTTCTTGGGACCCCTCCCAACCCCACCCACATAACAGACAGATATTCACATTATGTCCACCTCCGCATCCAGGTCACCTAAAACTTTAAAAACAGGAGAAGCTGCATGTTTAATATATGGGTCAAATTCAAGGCAACAACAGTTGTGAGGCCAAAGACCAAAAACTCATCACGCACAGCCAGCGAACAATTTTAGGTTGTAAGAACGTTTCCCTAACATTTCCATTACCTAACAAAAATGCTAAAAAAGTTATTTTTTGCGTTCTTCAAATGTTAATTTTGTTTTTAAAACGCTCCACTAAGAACTTAATAACATTTCTGATGTATGATATAAAACATTAAAAATGTTCTAGTGATGTTCCTGCAAGAATGTTTTTGATAACTTTGATAGAACTTTTAGAAAACATTTGCCAATGTTCTAAGAACATTTCCTGGAATAGCGTATCAGTTAAAGCCCAATCTCTTTCTGGTCTCACAGCCTCTGAATGTTTTACTGTGATGGTAACTAGCTCCTCCATTTCTCTCTCTGCATCTGTGGCAGGCCAGGTTATTAATGAGCAGCAGCTGGGGCCGGTGCAGGTACACGCACAGCCAGACAAAGCCCAATATATAACCGTGAAGCTATAAAAAACGAGCTGATGTAAATGAGAGGGAAGGTAGGAGGGATGGGGAGCAGGACTCTGGGCTCCTCCTGTTGAGACTGAGGAGGAGAGTCACAGGTCAGCTGATAGCACGGGTACATAAAGAGACACTTATGCGGCAGAGGCCGACCTCAACGCTTCCCTGTCGGCTGAGGGGGTCAAAGGTCAGCCCAGGCTCTCAGGCAGACTTTTCCAGTCTTGTGTGGCACTTAGCCAAAGGTGACAGCTGTGTGTGAAGTGGGGACGTGTTCAATCAAATGTGAGGGAGATTTCAGCCTCCGTGGCTTGCCGTGGTTTACAGTGGCAGTATATTATAGACAGTCCTGGCTGTCTGTAATACAACCACACTCGTCCGCTCATAGACATCAAGCACATTTAGGATATTGAGTCGAGTGATATCATTTTATCACGTAAAGTTATTAGAACTCGTAAGTTTGAACCGACTTTTGTGAAAAAAATTGTCATCATCTACCAACCCATATCATAAAAATGTGTGTGAGGATCAGTTGCAATAATGGTTGATTTATTTAAATAAAAAGAATTTTAACTGTAAACTGTACAACATAAACAAACACTGTGCCAGGATACGGAACGCTAGCAGAATATCTTGTCTTATATGATAAAGAACCGCTAAGTAGAGACTTTTTCCTGTTGATTATGTTTGATTTTGTCTAACTTACCAGATAAATGACGTGCATCCAAAAGAAATGTGGATGACATCGCTGCGTCCCCTTTAATTCATTCTTTATCATTCCTTTGTCCTGCAGTGAATCATTTTGGATCACCTTTTGGGGTCAGAGAGGGAGAGAGAGAACGAGACTGAGCGAGAGAGAGAGAGAGA
>JAZGTI010018822.1:0-11421 GCA_036877585.1 Botia kubotai
TAAATGTAAATGTACTTTGCTGGTGACTACATGAATTGTTATATTTATATGAAAAAATGTATTTACCCTCACCATTCTTCTTTATTTGCCGTGCGACATTAAAAGAGATGATAAAGGTAGGGTGGGCAATTTTAGAGAGGCTAGCCATAGCACGCTAGCTTTGAAAGTATCAGATCCCACTCTCCCTAGCCACGCCTCCTCCAAAAAGTCATGCAAGTACATAGTCTGACATTCAAGTATGACAGCCTATCATTGAATTCGGACCAAATGCAATCATTGGGTGAGCATTTTATGGTCCTACATCTTCCACAGAAGATATATAAATGTAGTTAGACCACTTTACTTCTACTTTACTAAGAGACTTTCAACCAGCATAACAAAACGACACTTAGCCTGCCTCCCACATTGTTATATGAGTTGAGAAATATAATAGGCTTTAATATGTAAGGATTAGCGTTTGGTTTATTTATATGTTTTAAGATTTAAAAATGAAGTTTATATGATTACATTTAGAACAAGGGGAAAAGTCAGAGGACAATTGTCAGAAATGCATTACCTATTTAATTTCTATTCACATCTAGCTCCCCCTAGAGGATGGGACAGGAACGCCATTCCTACACCTCAAAGACCACCAAGAAACGTCAGTGTATTTTTCCTACTCGTTACCCTTTAAAATCTGCAATGCGTAACCTTTTGGGTTAGAAATGAACAAAAATCAGTGAAACAAAAATTAGTTTTAAAAAGGCGGCAGAGTGGCAAAAGTTACGGATTGCAGCTTTAAAATTCAGCAGTTTCTTCCTATAGAAAGACAGTAAATTGCACAAAATATTATGTTGCACATATAATTTACATATAACTCTTAATTTTGTAAAAAAATTTATTAAGCAGAAATAGGGTGATTGATTTATTATTCGGCTCTGTAAAGCTGATCCTATCTCTGTTGTCATGGTGTAGACTGCTCCAGTGCAGTGGTGCGGTCCGGATGGCTCAGTTGTGCTGATCCGAGCTGTCAGGAGCGGGCTTGACCGAGTGGTTCTGGAGCTCCTGAGAGCCGGAGTGCCGGTCAATAACACTGACCACACAGGTAAGTGTCTTCATGAAGCCCTGATCTCATCCTGGTCCTCAAGAATACATTGAAGGAATGGTTTACCCAAAAATGAAAACTCTCATCATTTCATTTTTGGAAAAACGAATCCATTAAGCTTGATGGGCCATCTGGTCCTCCAGGAAACACTCCATTTTAAGAGCAGTACTCAGTTATGACATGCTCAATATTTGTGTGCACGGAGGACCGGTGCTGTTTTTAGACATTTTTGTTTCCTTTGCAGTTGGGGAGTAATGTGTCTCCTCTTTGTCACCTTCCCTTCCTGTTCTTTTAAAACTCCCCACTGCTGCCTGCTGCCTCATGATCTCACTGTTGTTGCCTCACTGCAGCTCCCCTCATAAACACATCTGATTCTGAACAGAGTTAACGTAGCGCCTAGTCAACGCAGAGCGAATGCACAGACCTTCCATGCTTCTGTTTCTCTCTAATTTGTTTGGCTTCCCCTCTCTTAACAACCGTCACGCGTGATTGGCTGTCATCCACTATTATTTGACCCCTCTGCACAAAACATGCTGTTTTCTGATCACTCTTTCACTGTGTGTGATCGATTCCTTCTTGCTTCTTCTTTTTTTTCTCCCTCTCTCTCCCGTTCTCCTCATACAGGGAGATCTGCCCTCCACTGGGCATGCTCAGTAAACCACCTGCCATTGGCCCGGACTCTCATACGCTATGGCTCTGCTGTGGACTTGCAGGACCATAAGGTAAAAAAGTGCCACTGCTCCATTTATGTTTACATAACATTATGTGTACGTGAATTATCACAATTCACCATCAGTGATAGTCGTGTGGAATTAAAGCAAAACTTTTTCAATAGGGTGAAACAGCTTTGTTTCTCTCCGCCCTACACGGTTGCTATGATACCACGCGATTCCTCCTCCTTAATGGGGCCAATCAAGAGTTATCTGATTGCAAAGGGCGGCGGCCACTGGATGTAGCTCGAGAGGGATTACATCATCACGTCCTTGAGCTCCTATTGGCTCACCGAGTTCAAAGGGGGGCAGTTCCCCTAGATCCAGCCACTGAGGTACTCTGGGATGATCGTACCTATGTGTATTCCCCTTGGGTAGCTCCGCCTCCTTCTCTTCCTGGAAGAAGTGCCTCTTTTTCAGGGGTCATAGGTCACAGGGGAATGTCAACACCACCTCCTAAGTAAGTCATTTTGGATCATTTACTGCTATTTATATATGCAGGCCTACATTTTATAAAATTATGTGCCTCGCTATTTTGTGATACTGTAAAGTATGCAGAGATTACAGTTTCAAATACTAGTAACACATTGTACGTAAATTTTGTTATCTACAGTGATTGGCAGTTGGGAAGAGCACAATGCGCCTCCCCCCAGAACTGGCGTCCAGCACTCAGCAACCAATCAGCAACAGCATTGGTTAGCCCCAGGATTCTTGGTCACCCATCTCGGCCTATCAGTACTCTTCAGGAAGTGACATCAGAGGCAGAGGACGAAGAGAGGGAGATGCTCCAGGAAGCTAATAGAGCAGCAACACCTCACTTCCTGTCTCCTCAACCAACACCTCGACAACGCTCATTTTCCTGTACCCAGCATGCACTGAACCGGCGCTCCAGTGGCAACCAATCAGAGCTGTCTGCTGCCACACCAGCAGAGAAACCAGCCAATGAGCATGTTGAAATAGTGATCGTTCCCCAGCCAAAAGAAGCACCCCAGCAATCAGATACTAAAATAACAGGGACAGTCCCAAGCTCACCTCCGCCAGAATTCACGAGAGAAAATTCAAGGAACTGCAATTCCAAAACCCAAAATGAGACAATCAATGAGCCCACCATCTCTATCCAAACTAGCATGTAAAAGACAAAGAAATAAAGCTATGCAAGACTTCACGTAAACCTGTTACAATTACAAATGCAACTTTTACAGTTTCAGACCAAAGTGAGCTTAAATGTGTAATTATAATATTGAGTGAACCTACAAAAATATATCCAGATCTTCGGTATGTCTGCAAGCATCATGAACTTTTACCGTATACTGAAGACCATGAGTGCAGCTTGAAGAGATTGTTTTTGATAAATGTTGACTGGCATCTTTTTAATAAAACCAATCCTAATGCAGGAATACCGTATCCACATTACAGATGTGTTTACAGAACGCTCATGTAGATCGCGTCAAATTAAGGCGAAATTAATCACAACTTGCGCAGGAAATCGATTCTGATTTAAGCGAAAGTGATGAATGTGTACACAGACAGTCTTTATTGTAAAAGAGGTAGAGAATACAGGTGTTTCACTGTACAGAGAAAAGACAGCACTGTTGAAATACTCATTCAAATGATAAAGTCACGCAAACACACCTCATTCGTATATTGGTACATACACAAACCCAGTAAAAAAAAAAATAACGCGCACACACACACACACACACACACACACACACACACACACAAAAACAATCTTTGGATTTTCTCTATTGCCCCCTTCACCCAAGCCAGTTCTATCTGAGCGTTCCCTAAACGATACAGAGCAGTGATAACATTAACATTAATAGAACTATAACGAAAGCAGTCGTAATGCATTTAAAAAGTTCCCCTTTCAACACCCAGATATTGCAGTAACATAGTAAAAGTGATGTAGTGAAAACTATAAACTAAAATAAAATACATGACGATAGCTAAACACTATTTTTGCATTCAGCTCGTCTCGGCTCCAAACGCAGAATCACACGCACGAATCTGTGCAAACGGTCCATAAAACCATTCTTCTGTAATTGCAGCGCTGGACTGGATGTGAAACTGTACGATTTGAATGATTCTATAAATTATTTACACAATTTCTTTGCGTGGGTGTTTCACGAGCGATGCTGGATGTTAAAATAAAGAACTGCCGTTGGGAAGGAGAGCGACCGTCGTTCTTTCGTCGTTGCTTTTGCCCCCCAGTGTTTGAGCCAGACGTCGGTGTGAAGGGCGGATGTCATCAGTCAGAGTTGTCGGAGTGATTGCTTCCAGGTGAAGTGGCAGACGGGGGCGTGTTCTGCTCGTGCCAGTTTCCATTAGTCTGCAGAGAGAGAGACAGAGAGTGTGTGTGTGTGTGTGTGTTAAAACCACCATACACACTCTCACACCACTCTTACTTCTACACCAAGCCGTGACTCAACATGTCTGCTGAGTGTTAATGCAGTTAATGCAGATATTGTTACAAGAAGTGTGAAGATTTAAAACAAACATAAACACTGTTCATTGTTCACTGCCTTCCATATCATTTGTATTTAGATCAGGCAGGACTGCTAACTGCTTTGTAGACAGTTTTATTAACTATTATGGCTTTTGTTGCAGCGTTCGCTTCCAACGTAAAACAAGAGAATCAGATCTAAATAAATCTACGTAAATTATGTAAAAATGATTCCCATTTTCTTTTCTCAGATTTTTTATGAAAACGTATTAAGTATGGATTGTTAATTTCACTGCAAATCTCATGTTGTAAATGTAATCTTGCTCATTTTGATGAATAATAAGTTCATGCTTCATGAACTGAATTCTTAGGTGTGAAACTTCTATAATAACTATTAAAAATGCTTAAAATGGTAATCTGGGATTCACACCACTTTGACACACTGGTCTTGGTGTGAACAGGCTTTAGTCACATGAGAGTGAAAATCCACCGATACCTGAGCACCCATGTGATATGGAGGCTGCTCGCCGTTCATTGGTGGAACTCCAAGGAAGCAGTCAGCTGAACCTGACAGCGAGAACGACCCTGAGCCTATCAAAATAAAAAAACAGTGATTATCTACATGAACTTTCTATTTACTTGATTATTCACAACGCTTTCTTGTGCTGCCATGAGTAATGAGAGTTTCTGATTCAACCAAAAAAAAGTCAAAACTGAAAAAAAAATCAGTTTAACATTTTTCTTTCAACAAATCAATAAAAGACCTGATTCAACAGTTCAAATGTGTCGGCGCTCAAAACTGTTCACAGAAGTTTGTGTGGCGTTTTTTTTGTGTATTAAATGTTTAACTATGTTGCTAAATAAATGCTGTTTATTGCTTGTTGTTATATTGGTGCTTTATTAATAACAATTTAAGCTATATGTTGTTTTTATTTTTTAGTGATTTAACAAATGATAAAATAAAGTAAAGCTTAAGTAATACACTATTATAATATCTGACTTTGAGCTGTCATACGAGTGGCAAGACCAGGACTGTAAAACAGGTGTTCCTGTATCTCAGTTGGTTGAGTATTGCTTTAGCGGCGCAAAAGGTTGTGGGTTCGATTCCCAGGGAACACATGCACTAACCAAATGTATAACTTGAATGTACTGTAAGTCACTTTTGATAAAAGTGTCTGATAAATGTAAAATATATGTAAGTGACAATCAATATAAAAACAAGTGTAACGTTGCTTCATTTAATATCCCCAGAGAAATGATCACAAACATACCGTAACTATGCAATATACAATAAAACTCTATTAGAGTTTAAGACTCCAACTCACCAGTGGAGTTTGGAGTGTGGGGCGACTCCTCACTCTGTGTTGCCCCTAAGGCGGTCTTCATGGCGTACAGATTGGCCTCTTCCTGGAACTTCCCTATGTTCTTCTTATAGCGAATCCTCTTGTTGCCAAACCAGTTGGACACCTGTTCCGATTTCAGAGCTAAAATGAGACTGACATCCTTCTGATGACACACAAACCGCACTGAAACCCAAGCAACTGTAAACAACGGAAGAAACAAATCTATTACAGTAAACAGCTGATGATACCGGGAGATTTTACCTGAGACACCGTGATCCCACACTGCTTGGCCAGCTCCTCTTTGGCTTCTTCGCTCGGATAAGGGTTCGACAGATGTGAATAAAAGTACTCGTTCAACACTTCTGTGGCCTGTTTACTAAAATTACGCCGTTTACGTCTGACAACGCGAGACAAACACAAGAGTCAAGATCAACAAACTGAAGACAAATCGTCATGGTTCGACAGATGTCTCTCGTGCGCTCACCTGGCGTCCAGGAAGCGCGAGCGCAGGATCATGACGGCTTCGCAGGTGCTCTGTTTGAGCTGAGTCTGAATGGAGCTGAACTTGCGGTGGATGATGTTCACCATGCGCTCGATCTCGCGAGGAGACACGGGACGCGTGCGGGACTGTTCTCTCAACAGATTCATCACGTGGGTGGTGAACTCACTGCACGCCTGCAACCAGCAGCGACATTATGAACTATCAAACATTTTTACGATTTAAGTCACTTTACTGATAGCTGTTCATGTAACTAGTAGTTACAGACTTCGTTATAATCTTCGTAATAATCTGAACTGTGATAGTGAGTCGTTTTTGTTTAGAACGTTGTTACAAACTATTTTTGGAATCCATTTATGGATTCATACAGGAACTGGATTCATTAGATCTGAATCGTAATGAATCTTTCCTGTAAGTGAAATCCCACATGCAGTAACAAAATCAGGCCAATAAGACCACATTTGATTTTTAAACGATTATGTGTAGCTGGATTTTAGACCATTAAGTTTTAATTGTGGGCCGGGCCACCTAGCATGGTGGCAGCGATATGTACCTGCTCATATTTTTCCAGTTCTGTGTGGTAAATGCTCCGAATTTGGCTCAACTTGCTTTTATAGTCGGAGTGCTCCAATGAGCTGTCAGGAGACATCCCGCCAGAGCTGGTTGCCGCAGAGACTGCGGCAGCGGCTCCGCCCCCTTTTTCTGGACCAGCTACACCTTCGGCTAACAGCATATTGTCCAGCCGCACAAGCTGTGGGTCTGGAGGTTCTTCTTCTTGAGCGTTTCTCATGGAAAGACCTAAAACACAAAGTTTATCTACTGTTAAAGCTGCAATGTGTAACTTTCGCCTCTCTATCGCCATCTCTGTTTGAAACATAAAATTGCAGGTCAAATTAAACCAAACTGGCATTTCAATCATGACAGCTCAATTTACAAATTATAAGTGTATCATTGCAAATCGGGGTAGGGTAAGGATATCGTTTTAAACACTGATATCATACATAATTGCTGAATAACAATTTTATTTTATTTTTTATTTTTGTAGCTTTGAGAAACATAACTCTGAAATGCTGATTGGTCAAAAGATCAATCCAGTCACTATAATAATAGTGTAACAGCCATGACGCATAACACCTGTTCTCCTAGCTACCATGTACAGTGTAACACTGCCTAGCATAGTCTAGCATAGCGTCCATTAATAGAAAGCCAGCTATTAATCTTTGCTTAAATGTCAAGGATTAGCATCTGGCAGAATGACACGTTATAATATGTGACGTAATTAACATTTAAAAGAAAATGCCAGTTGTTGAACTTGATCATTTGCACAGTTCTACAATTTGCACTTTTGGTATATGCTAAACTGCTTGTACTAAGCAATGACAATAAAGTTTTATCTATCTATCCATCTAGCTATGTAGCTATTATTGTTTTTAGGTAAAGCACTGCAAAAGAAGCAATAACGCTCTCAAAGCTACGCTGTATTATAAACAGCTGTCCAACGCAAGATTTGTACATGAATAAAACACAGCACTAATGACATTGTGGTAGCTGACACTGACCTACCACATTCTGTATTTGTATCTTCCATCTCGTAATATAAATATCATAAATAAGTTTTTGTTTTGTACTTAAAGTCTGCATTGAACCAAAAGTTGCAACTGACTTCAGTGTTGTGACACAATTCAAAGAATAATGAAAAATAGGGGCGTGGCTTGTTTTGTTTTTTTCACTGGAAAGTAGATGTTTCAAAGCTAGCAGCAGACTGACCGATGGAGGGGAGTGGTTAACAGCTCTGGCTCCGCCCAAGCTGTCTGACTGATGTCATCAGGGAAGGTCAGCCTTTCCAGAGGGGAAGTGCATTTTCAAATTTTGATTAAAGATTACGGGTGCACATACATTTTAAAAACTGACGTGAACGGATAAATCATTTATAATAAACACTGCAATATTCCATTAAAATAAGAATATGAAATATGACTTTTAATTTCATGATTACTTTTGTGGCTTAAGCCAGCATTACAAGAAGTGTCGGATGCATTAGCAGTACAGTAAGATTAATGACACGCTCACAGGCTGTAAGAGTGAATGCCAAACCATGAAAATTAAAAGCCTCCATTAGGCACCAAGCCACTTAATTACTAACAACCACAGTAAACATTTCAATCCTCTTTTAATGCGATTGTAAATATTTAATATTTCCCTAAAACTACACAAACCAATGGACGTTTTAACGTTGTAACACCATGTAAATACCTGGATATTGCATGCAAAACCGTAGGGTTTGAGATCATGTTGATATCTGACTTGATATGGGTGAATATATGGAGGAAAAAGTTTTCCTTGCAAAGAAAACTGTTACTGTTGCAAAACAAACCAGACATGTTTTCTTTTTTTACCCATTATAACAAAATTGGCTGATTTGAAGATTGGCTGGTTGCATGTGTTAAGACATATTGTTGTAAAATACTAGAGTAAATCATTTCACACACTGATTGTTTGGGGAAAATGATAAATTTATTGATTTTTTAGGAGCAGTGCTCTGCAGAAAAACCCATTGGCCATCGTGCAATTGTTGTGCAAATAGGGCCATTCAAACACATTTAATGGGTTTAACACGCAAATGATGGGGGTTCAGAAATAGTTTGACGTACCAGAATTGTTATTTTGAAGACAAAAGTTGATTTTATTGTATTTTGTGAAGATATGAAGCATCTGGCTTTGTTCTGGCGTAACATGGCGCCCTGGGCTAAATCCAGTGCCAACTTTTAAAGCAGTTATAAAGTTGACAGTTCAAATAAAACGCGTGTCCATTGCTTACCTGTTTTCTCTTTAATTTCACACAGCACACTGAATAGTGCGGGTTTCATCCGATGACAGTTTAACGCGTGTTTTCTGCCACAAAATACAACACAAGTCAGTCAGCTAACAACAGCGTGCTTCGCCAACGAGTCTGGCATGACATGTTTTAATACTGTAAAACGCTAAAAAAATAACATTAAATAATACTTCAAAACCTCGCTTTGACGTAAAAAGAGTTTTTATATGAATTTAAATAGTCGCTGAATTGGCGCTGCAAATTTCCTGACCCGTAGCATATAATCTTCAAACAGTGATTTGTGTTTGTGAAATTAATAAATACAAAAACAATCCTTTGGTAAGATACGTGCAACTACTTACACCATAGTCAATTTACCGCATTTCATTATTGTGTGATGTTTATATTAAAACAAAACTTAGGTTTTGTAATGTAATAAGTTTGCCCGAAGTCAAGAGAAACGTAAACAACAGCAGCTAGCTGGCTAAGTTTAGCATACAGACAACTCGCTCATTGTATCAATGACAACTTTATATTTTAGTCGAGCATAGATCGAAAAGTGTTTTAATGTGGATTCAAGATTAAAATGAACTCATTAACACTGATAGATTTTAATCTCTCTGTTCTTGGAAGAGGCCCGTGTCGTGCGGCCGTTTACATGAGCTCGCCTGTAAACTCGCAAGTTTTTAAAGCAACAATTTTGTAAAAGATATAAAACTTACTTTGCTTGAGCTTCGTCTAAACTTTGGTCGGTGATGGTCATGATCTGTTGAAGGATATCGCCGATGTCCCGCCGGTTTTCGTGTCCGTTTTCGGTGCCCTCCAGGCCCCCGTGATCCCCCCCGTCATGGCGGTTTTGCGAAGAAGGGTGCAACGGGTTAAGAGGATGCATTCCCGGGTGGACATTCAACCCGAGGCCGCGGCTTGCGTTGGGCCCGTTGCCTGCGATGGGCTGCTGCGGCTGCAACATCCTGGGCAGTACATTAATCTAGATGAGCGTGTGTGAGTGAGTGAGTGAGTGAGTGTGTCCATGCATCACCACGTTGGAGTCCCCTAGCGCTTGACAGACGAAAACCTGCCCTTGCGTGGACATCGAGGTTTTGCACATGTAAACATCGAGTTGCATCGTGTGCTATGCAGTTTCTGTCGTCCATTTGCATGATCTTCTGAAATTATGAGAGAATACACGGAGAATTAAATCAAATCTCATCTAATCAACTGCATGTGTTTACCTGCCATTCTGCGCCCTGGAGAATTTAAACGCTCCAATATGATGAAGTTCATGTCAAGGGGCATTCGTCATATAACTAATAACAATTAATTATAATAATTATATATAGATAAATATGATCTTAAAAACAATACCACTTGTTTCCATAATTCATTGTAACAGTTAAAGCTCCAAGCCAGAACGTTTGGTTAAAAATAAATAAAAATCAGTTATTGAACAAGTACATGACAGATCAGTGTTTAAAACGGGCTCCTTACTCCTTAATGTTCCGTTTATAATTCATGATTTATAATTTGAGCTGTCTGGTCGGATTTCGGTGGAAGTGTCAGTTTGGCTTCTTTTGACAGCGCGTAAAGTAACCTGCAATTTTGTGTTTCAAACAGAGATGGCGACAGAGAGGCGATGGTTATGGTTTGCGTTTTAATAATTTCCTGTGCTAAATATAATTTAGTGCACCCTGGACATGTTTATGAGATCCCCCTTTGTAAATTTTCTGTGTAACTTGTGAAACTTAATATTCATGCATGCAAGTGAGGTACTCAATATACTAGATACTATTTCTGTAAGTGCATACTTTACATAGTATAGCATAGTTAGGCTCTGAGTCATACAAATGCATGAATTGCTATTTGGTAGTAAACAAAATGCTGAGTACCTTATTTTCAACATAATCAAATGGAAAGATTTAGATACTCAGTTTGTCTCTGTGCTTTTGGTTACTCTGTGTCATCGACTTTAACTTCTCGTTTTGCTGGTAGTCAACAGGAAGTCTGCAAAACCACAGGCTGTGTTAAACAAACAGGCTGCCAGGTTTAACATTTAAGAATTCTGAAAGCTGTTGAGCGTAAGCAAACATTGCTCGTACCTGTGATCATAAAAAAGAGGATTGGTCAAACAAAAATTTGCTTGAACAAAGCCATGATGTTGTAATACGTTTTGGTAGTGAATTTTTTTTTGCATCGTTTTCCTCCATGTGTTCACTTGATATGAGACACAAATAGGGGTGGATCAGAGCCAAAGAGAAGAACAGGAAGAGACACAGATGTCAGACTGCGGTAGTAACGCTGTCGATACATTGTGCCAACGTTTAGCGCTTTTAAAACTCATCTAGTTTGCTAAGATATGTGGAAGATATTGCATGTCCGTACATGGAGGTGAGATGTATGTGGGTTATATATGACATTCCATTGAGAGGACTTCATTTTAACTCTTCTATATCTGAGAAGGTAAGGAGGCCCATATAACATCAGAGTACTGTACCTAACTGTAACCAACAGAACAGTAAGGTACAGT
>JAZGTI010018823.1:0-11421 GCA_036877585.1 Botia kubotai
CCCATGGATTAACAATGGGATGTCACTTAAGTTCATATGCGTCTAAAGGCAGATAAGCGAATACTTTTAGCAATATAGTGTATATATATATATATATAGATAGAAGAATCCCAGGTTTTCATTTGTGGAGTCTAATACTAATAAGCCCTGTGTTTGTGTGTGCAGGTATTACTACAACAAGAGAATTCTGCATAAAACGAAAGGAAAACGCTTCACCTACAAGTTTAACTTCAACAAGCTGGTTCTGGTCAACTATCCTTTCATTGACATGGGGTCTGCAGGTACAGCAACAGCACATACACTTTTCACAATTTTTTACACAAAACATAACCCAGCTAATGGCCTTCCACCTGTTGTTCTCTATCTGCAGGAGCCCCTGTTCCTCAGAGTGCTCCACCAGTGCCTACAGGTCCCCATTTCCGGTTCCCTCCATCTACCCCGTCAGACATGCAGGTGCCAGATGTGCTGCGGTCCCCCAGCAGTGAGGAACTACGCAGTCCCGGGATGTTTGGCACGTCCCGTCGCATGGGCCGTGGGTCTGTCTCTGACTGCAGTGATGGAACTTCTGTCAACTCTGAGATTGAGGAGGGCAATGGAGGAGCCACAGAAGAGAGAGTAACAGAAAGAGTGGCTGAGAGAGGAGGAGGAGGTGGTTTTCGGGGGGCCGTTCATCCACGTGTGTCTCACGAGGCCATGTTCAGGATGTACGGTGGAACCGGGGGTCACAGAGGTCATCGTGTGTCAGAGGTCACCGGGCACAGGGTTCACCCTGAGCCTCTCTCACCATTTACCGTTTCACCTTTACCTGGTCCAGGAGGGTCAGGTCTCTTGGCACCTCCTCTCTCCCCAGCACTTTCCATGACCCCGGGCTCTCACCTGCCCTACACCCCCTCCCCAACCCTGTCACCCATGCCTGGCTCCATCTTCTCCTTTAACCCAGAGGACATGCAGCGCTACCTGCAGGCTCACACCCAGAGCGTGTATAATTACCACCTAAGCCCTCGTGCCTTTTTTCATTACCCAAATATCATTGTTCCTCAGCCTCAGCGGCCTGACAAAGGCATGCCCGGACCCCAGGGTGTTGATCGTGGCCCCAAAGAGAGGCCGTCAGTGCTCAGCAGCCATCACTCCAGCCTCCCCCCACCACACGCTCATCCCATTCACCATCACCTTGGGGAGGACCAGCACCATTCCCCCTTCAAGTTCAAGCTTCAGCCTCCACCACTGGGTCGTAAACAGCGTGAGGGTCAGGGCAGGCAGGGGTCATTATCCTCCACATCTACATCTGGTCTGGGATCCTCCTTGTCATTTGGCAGTGACCTCAGCTCAGCCAGTGGATCAGGACTGGTGTCCAACTCCTCCTCAACTGGTTCTCTAAACAGTGCTGGGTTGCCCAAAATTAAGGTAAGCAAATATTGCACAGTTGTGCCATAGGATTTAATGAGTCTGGACATGAGTATGATATCTAGCAATATTTAAAATGCAAAATTTTGTCATTTTTGTTATTTTGAGAAAAGTTCAAAACAGTTTATTCAGGTATCTAAACTTATGCAGAGAATGGCAAAAATTCATCATCAGACTGTATTGACACTTTCTATCTGTCTGTATAGGTTGAGCCCATATCTGACATTGAATCAGAGGAGGAGGTTGAGGTGACTGACATCAGTGATGAGGAAGCAGATAACAGAGATGAAGACTATGTTTTTCCCCCTCACTATCATAAACATCATCTTCACCACAATCGTTATCTTCACAGTCAAAAGCACAGACAGACCAACGGCACTGATGCTCATCCAGATGACGACTTAGAGGAGGAGGTGTTCAAAGCTCCTGCTCCTCCACCTTTCTTCATCCCTCCCACCTCTTCCTCAGGTGACAGTAGTCGTGGTAACGCTGTCGTGAAGACTGAACTTGTAGAGCCTTCTGATGCTCAGCCGGTGTCTGGCGGGCTTCCGCAAACACCCTCCCAGTGCATCCCGCTGAAGCTCCGGTTCAAACGGCGCTGGGACCAGGACCAGCACATGGAAGAGGCAGAGGATAAGAAAGTGAGAGGAGAAGAACGGAGGAACGGAGAGTCTGAGGAGAGTGGGAGCGGAAGTGGAGAGGCAGAGAGCCCACCTCCTCTCGCTCACCAGAGAGTCAGTGCTGAGCTCCATCGTGCCACAGCACAGCTGTCACTGGAAAACAAGGACTGCTGATACACAACCATGTCGATGCATGCGTGACTGCTGATGCGTTCTCTACAACTGCTGATGGACCCACACGTGGTTCTTTACAGATCAGTGATTGCTGATACTGACAGACAGCTTTCTTGACAGTAACACTGACACATACACTTGCTGCACACTTAGAATAACTGACCCTTGCATAATAAAAACCTTGTTCCCCAGGCAACCCCTCTTTCATCTGCTGCCCTCACGCACGGCGCTCACCTTTAGCTGAAGGTCTCGCCAGCTCACGTACACATAGTACATCTCAGTTTAACGATGATGTGGAATGAATTCACTCATGTGCCCCAGTGACCCTCAGGAGTCATGAACTTTGACCTTTGGCACTAGAGAAAATTTTATATTTTTAAAAGAGAATTTTATTTTGCAAAGTGCCTGTTAGCTATCCCTGAACAAAACCCCACAAACAAAGAGAGAAAGGGAGAGAGAGAGGGACAGAAGGACCTTGGAAAGTGGGTTAACTTGGTATGGTTTGAGGGGTTTTATCTTTATTTCCAGCAGCCCAACATTATTTTCCTCAGTGACAGACTGATCAATCTCAATATGATGTGGCGGTTATACAAATGCACAGAAAGACACAAACAGAAAGACACTGTTCTAAAACCAGCCTGGTCAGAAGTCATAACCCTCAGGGACAAACCCCCCAAAGCACACACATACACACAGATATAATCCCCTCCTTGTTCCCTGTAAGAAGCTTGAACAGATTGATTGAAACTGTCACAACTAAGCATTGGTGCAGAAGATGTGTGTCTGATTGCTGAGTGTGAATGCATGTGTTTTTGGAAATCTTGCTGTGTTGTAAGTTCTCATGTCTTTTCTCTCCTTTATATCCAAACCAGCTCACCTTTAATTCTTTTTCTCCTCCTTTAATCGTGTCCTCTATCGTCTTCTCTTTTCTGGGACCATACCTGAATCAACTTCATTCCATTTGACGTTTCAGATGAAATGGCTCGGGCATACAACACTGAGACCACACCCTCAAATCTCTTAAACAGTCACTTCCTTCATCTTTTAATCAAATGATTGTCTGAAGGTGGTAAACATTAGGAGTTTCCCTTGTATAGTCAGTCCATTCTTACTAATTAAACCAGCATTACACACACACACACACAAAGCCCGTACAGTAATACTAGATTTACCATGGCTCAATATTTAATGTTTTTTGGCACTTGGTGCATTAAGGTTAGAAATATAATTTGCTTTTACCTATAAGAACCAAGTAAAAATTGTAGGTCTTGATTTATGTTTCACAGTCCTTAAGCAAATATCAGATCTGACCCTTGACCCCTATGAGTTACCACAGACATGGTAATGAAACAGCAATAGATGGGTAAAGGTTTGAATTTCTTAACTCAAACATTTAAATACTTATAAATAAGTATTGTACAGAAGGATCATAGAAGTTGCTCTCATACACGTGTACACACACATACACACAAACAAACTCTGCCTCTTATGCCTTGTTTTAATAGCATGTCTGAAAGATTAATGGAAAAAATTAAAATAAAAAGTTAAAAAACAGTATACACTCAATATACCTTTATATAATATGTGTTAAACATACTGTAAACAGAACTTGTTGAAAGCATAGCATTAACTAATGTATCAATTTCAGGGGGCTTTGTAACATTTGGTTTGGAGGGGAAGGTTGACTCTTCTCCTCAGGAATACTGTTGCTGTTTTTGGTGAGGGAGGATAATGTTGCTTTTTTTAACAATTTAATGAAATGTGGGGTTAAGGAGTGAAAGACAAAACTGAACACAGAACTCTAACAAAGCATGAGAGCTTTGCACCACAAATGATGTGGCACATTCGGTTCTTAAACCAGCATACATCTCTTCAACATCCTGTTCTTACTGCCACAACTGATGTCTGTGCTTGTGTATGTCTGTGTGATTGAGTGAGAGAGAGCCTTTGACAGAGGCTGCATGTCTATGTGCATGTATGTCAGTTCATACACTTTTGAAATCTTGCATTATGAACCTCATATACCCGTGTGCCCTAAAGCTCTGTGGAGGACAACAGCTGTGCGTGTGAGACATCAGTGAAGTGACCAGTCTATAGCGCAGGCAATGGTGTAATGGTTTTTCAATGACAGGAAAAGTTATCAAGTTATCATGTCTGAAGTGTCTTTGGTATCTAGAATGATACATTTGACAGAACTGAACTGTTTAATGTTAACAGAACCAGCAGTGATGTCAACCTCCTCAATGTTTTTGACTCTGTAGTTGCCTTACTCCCCCTTCAACCAGATTGGATTATATGAAAAATAATCCCTCCTACTTTCTAATGGCTTATTGGATGAATTTGGTCTTTACCCAGGGTGCATTTGTTTTACGCCCCGGCATACCTCATAATGTGAGAGGCGGAGTTAAATTTGAGATGGGGTGAGCAGTATTGACCGGCACAGTCTGCTTTTGTATGCCCACATGCGCTTAGGCACAGAGTGATTGTTTTTTAGGGGAGATATTTATTTAGGCTTATCACAGGATGTTATTTTTTCATCATCCCAGAAACTGATGATAATTAGTTTTTTTTTTTTAACCACTTTGCTCCGGTTTATCTCCTCTGATGTCAATGTGGCTGTTGATCATAATTATTATTAGTTATTATCATTGTTATGTTAAAATTTGTTTTTGCTCACATTGTAGTCATGATAAAATTGTATACATTACTGTAAAAGATCCTTTTAGGAAGGTTTCCCTCCACCCAGGCCTTTCCACTGAGCAACCCGACAGTGTGTTAGTGTGACATTTAAAATGTATAAATTAACGTAAAACTGTATCTTTAATAATGGTGAAGATTTGGAGAGATATAGATGGAGGAAGGGCATTTAGGAGAGGATCTGGCTTATGATTTGAACTCAAGTCATGTCATGTAATTGTTATTTTGTAGTGTTACTTATTTCTTGCTCTTGTAAATTTTTTTCATCTGGGAATTGTTTGATTTTAAAAGATATATTGTGTATTGTTTCACTGTGTAAAAGTCTCTATCTTTTTCACTTTCTTTCTTAAAAGCTATTTCAGTGGTTCCATAACTCATAATAACAGGTTTTATCACAATGGTGTAACATTTTAATTCCTCCTTTATTCATTTTTGTGTTCTTTTTTCAGAATTGTAATTAAAATGTAATCAGGGTCAATTAAACTGGTTAAAAGCCATCTGAATCTTTTTTAGTTTCTACAACTTTCGGGTCCCTTTACACCAAACAGTGGTAAACAACTAATCTCCATTTTAGAGTGGGTCTACTACCTATATCTAATAAGGGGTGTTTCCAGGCTAAATATAGTAAAATTCATGCTAAATAAATACAATACATAACATTTAACTTCAAAGTAATACATTATAGTTAACATTTAGAGGAATTTGCAGTTTGAAGTAATCTGTAAATATATCTTGGATAGACAGCCTGTTAATTGGGTATATAGCATATACACTTTAAGACTGACCTCTGCTGTCTGAACATCAGAAGTACCAGTGTTCACATCTTTATTTTGCATTTATTTTGGTGAGACATTTTAGATACACTAATGGCTCCACTTTTCACATATTAATTGTTTTTAGCAAACAATGCTAATAATTGTAACACTTATTATTATAATTTTAATTCATTTTGATTAAGTGCAGATGTTTAGCTTTGGACCTTCCTAGAACAGAAATGCCATAATCAAATGATCATACATTATAGGTAGTAATACAGAATCAGAAATAGAGCCCAAAGTACATCTGTCAACAAAATAAATGTTTTGTAACCGCTCTTGTGATTAGTTTATGTGGAGCCATTGCACAGATGTGTAATGTCTTCTAAAGAGCAGTAAACATTTTAACACTTAATAGTACTTGTTCTCTTGTTTGTCCTTCTTAGTCTTTTGGTTATAACTGGCTGGGTTTTATAATAAAGCAGGATCAGGTTCAAAATCATTTAAAATTTTGAACATGACATTGTATCATGACCTTGATTCACATTTACATTTATCCCTACTTGTAACTTCATATATCCACTGCTTATTTCACTTGCAAACCAAAGCAAAGATGAAATATTTCCCTATTATTATTAGGCATCTGCTATGTCTATTTGTTCCAATGAATTTGAGCACAGACTAAATAAAAATCTCAGGTCATGTGAGTCAAATTAAACTTCTGATCTCGTCATCCTTGTCATGTTTGGTTTTTGTCACATTCTCTGTCTGTCGTCCCCTTTTATCACCTCAATTATTTTTGTATTTCATTGAGCTAGATGAGTATGGTTCCCTGTGCCACAGTGGGTGAGTATAGTTGAGAGACAGATGTATGACAGCTGATTGACACAGCATTACAGAGCCAAAAGAAATGGGTCACCATCATGGTGAGGGTCAGGTCAAAGTACAGGACTCTGGGGAGTGGAAAAAATCTTAATGAGGGGGAACAGACACATCACCTTTGTAAGACGACTTTTGTGAGCAGATTAGGCCAAAAGAGTGTGCAAAGAGTAGGCCAAATAGTAATATAGTTTTAATTTTGCGTTTGGTAAAAAATAGCTATTAAATTAAATGTTAGAAGTATGCGATACCAGGGTATGTGGATAGCTTAACGTGTATGCTGATCCCAAGAAATGCATTTCAAAACTAAACCCACAGGGGGCGCTGTGCATTGCGTCAATATTTTAGGATGGCGCGTAGTATCTGATTCTGTCTACAACAGCGATTATGTAACGGCTTTTTTCTTCACAGAGGAACCTCACGGCGAACATTCATTTTCTAAATGTAGCTGCACGTTTCTATGCGCCAGTATGTCAGAAATATGATTTGCCATATTTACCTAGTGGACACACTAGGCTATTAAATATTGCAGAACGTTGTAAAACAGCAATTGAATCTCAGCAATATTTTAATTTTCATATTTAAGAAGTACGGCACTTGTTTGGCATGGAACAGTAATATATATTGCTTTCATCAGTCACTAGTATGTTGTCCTACTACGCACCAAGCATGGGGTTATGCGAGTACGTCAGGCCACGCCTCTACCATCCAGCTGGTGGCAACATGGTTGATGACTTCATCGCTGAGTTTGATCATTGGCTTGTTGACGCGCCCCTTCTGGCCAATCACACAGCGACAAGATGACGTCACCCCTAAATCCTACAAGGATTGCATGGAGGGGGCGGGGCGCAACGACACTTACGTTAGAGACAGTCGGATAGTGCGCAGCGATTGGCTGTCTCACACGAGGTGAGGTGCTGTTGCTGAGAGAAAAGAGAGTGGAAAAAACTGCAAGCGAGAAAGTCAACAGTGTTCGTTGTAGCTGCATCCACAAGCATAGTAGTGCGAAAGTGAAAAGATAATCTGATGCTTTTAGTAAGAAACTGCTCAACTTAATTTTGTCTTTCTGTCTCATCCTCGAAACATTATACTACATATCTGATTAAGTTTGTTTTAACGAATTTATGTATGGCAGACAGTATTAAAATGAACTGATACAATGTGTTTAATTTAGGAATTATTGTAGCTAAAGGGAAGTAGAAAACTAGTTTAAAGGAGGTGTGTTGCGCCGTCGTTTGTGGTAAACACGCACCTTTATTTAGGAAACGAAGACTCGTGTTGCGTTATTGGCCAGCGCTTCTTGAACACTACCCTTGTGCCCGCCCACACCCTGTTCCTATGGTTCCCAAAGTTTCCATTGGTTACTGTAACTTTTGGAGTGAGGACCGGCTTGGTATCTCTTTTCGTTGTAATTGGCCCTTGAAGTATGCCAATCACGTGGAATATGCCACTGAGAAACGCCTTGAAGTTTGTGCTGTCACATCCATAGGTTACTGTATCTGTCAGTGCGCTCTGATTGGTCGGTCGGGCCAGCTGTTAGTGGTTCATTCACCATTTTGTGACTGTAGTGGAAAAGGATTCATATAGTTTTTAATCCCTGTCCGAGTTGCTGTCGGGAGGGGGGCAGAGATGTTTTAACGGTGGACCGACATAAAGTAAAATTCCCGACGGAAAGAATGACATGATCGGGCGTTGCACGCCACTTCAGATGAAACGGGAGACCCCATCTGCAATCTGCACCGTAAATTCATCGGTTGGCACGTACGTATTTTTGCTGTTTTGATGAGTTGTTACAAACCAAATGGGTCCACCAATAATATCAGTGGCAAATCGCATTTTAGAGATGTACCCGGTGTGCTTTATGCAAAATAAAATGGAGTGCAAATTAGCTCACTAAAATAAAGATCAAGGAAGAACCCGGAGTAAGAAGAGAGGGGGTGGGGATGCAGAGATAAACTTTGTCAAATGTTTTAAAGGCAGTGTTCAAGCTAAGCGTTTCAGTAATTTAATAAATTATCCTTTCCCGAATTGTTTTTACTGAATGGCACGAATTTGAGCAACTTGAGTAGATCATATTTGCACTCATAAGCGGCGTTACGCATTGGCAGGACTACGCGAGTTCAGATCGAGGAAGGATCGCACTACCTAGACTATTACCGAATAATAACGTGTAAAAACAAACAAATACATACTTCACTCAGTAAGCGATACGGTTGCTTTGGGCATACTTCTTGTGCTGTCATCAACTCACTTTCTCGTGACCTATTAGAACGGCGCATAAAGGTGGATAAGTTGCAACTTTTGCTGCGAGTACGTCCTTATTGACACCAACAACCCTTGCGTAGTGTTTTGCACGTCAGTAAAGTGTGCCTGAACACGTTTTAAAGCTTTTATTTACTCTCCTCTACTGCCCTTCTTATCTAATTTACCGTCTCACAACCCAGGCTGTTGCGAGTCCCGGGCATAGTACTACTCCCGTGACATTGCGGAGCGCCGCGAGTACTAGTACTACCACCGGCGGGTTTCGTGCGCAGTCTGCCGGTATGATTTTTATTCTCCTGCATTATTTGGACGCACCTCATAGTTCATACATTTTCGGATTACGTCCATATGAGCTATCTGTAAGAGCCTTTGATCCGAACAGCAGTTTTTTTTAAATAATTCTGTAATCAGTATTTTAAAAGTATCATTCAGGCCTGCCTATACAGAGCTTCTGTGCAGGCATCAGTGGGTTTTTATGTTCCTAACTCTGAGATTTTGTGGTGTCTTCAGGGATGCATGTAATTCATGCACTTTGCTGTTCAAGACTGTCTCTATAATGATTGCTACGTTTGTCTGCATTAAAGACATCCAGCAATTTATTTTCGTCAAGGTCCACTGTGCACGGTTTTACTAATGGTAGGTGTGTACAACTGAAGGCCTTTGGGTCATTTCAAATAAATGACTAGTATAATTCCTTTGTGATTGATGTGGTGGAGTGTTAAAAGATAGGATGTTGTTTTGGGCAGCATTGTTCCTACGTCATTTGTCCATGTACTGCTTCAGCGTCTATACAGCTCGATGTACATGCACAACACATTGTACATGCACAATTCAGCCAGTAAAATGTAAAGAGCACCAATTTCAAAGTGTGCAAAGGCTTTTGAAGGGGATTCTTAGAGTGTGTGAAGTGTTTGACATCTGATCTTTAAAGAGTGTTTTATGTGTCCCTCATCTCCCTGTTGTGTGCTCGTCTGCTGACTTCCTTCTGTTGCATGTTTTTGCTGTTTCATGCGTGTTACTGTGACATCCCCTTGGTGACCCACTTTAAGCCCAAATAAAGCAGGTAATATAGTGGGAAATAGTCGGGCTTAAGAAGGAAGGAAGTCATAGCACCCATGCATGCCTCGAGCTGCACAGTGCTGCACTGCTGCAGCCCTGCACCCTCCTGCATACCCCAGAATGCACATTTGGAGAACAATCTGTAAATTGGCACATCGATATACACACACTCCTCATCAAAATCTGTGCAGATACGCAATGTGTAGCGTGGAGTGGGCAGACGCCTACCCTTAAAATATCGCATTGTGCTGTATGGCATGTTGCACTGTTGTGGGTTGTTGTTTTTTCCCCATTTTGCATGTTTATGTTGCTTCCTAACACTGCAGTGAAGCAGTGTGCTTAAGACTTTTTCTCCAATTAAATCTGAGTAGTGTGACAGGCTAGTATACTGGCATCGCAACTTTGTGTCAGTCTGTCTCCCCCTTTCTCGTTACCAAGTTCCACGTAAGTCTTAATGTCTAAATATATTGATAGATGCTTTATTGGCCCCATAGGCATTTATATTTGTGGTTGTATTTTGGTTTGAGCAAAGTCTTTTAAGTAAACAGTTGCTTTGTGTAATGACAACTGGTGTGCTGTAAGAAGCGTGTGTATGTGCTTTGCGCTGCTTTGTGACGGACATGTGAGACACAAAGTATTTGAACAAAAATAAAATTATGCCATATCAGTTTTAATCGTGATGTCTTAAAGACCAAGATTCCAGCTAACGTGATCACATTTTAACCAGGGTGAACCAAAATATGTTCTGGCTCATTTACATCACCTTAAAAAAATGTATACCCTCTGTAAGGGAACGACTATAATCAAAAACAAAATAACACATTTGTTGGGTCGTAAAAAGGAAAATTATTAATTCAGTTCTGACCTTTAAGATCAAGACAGCGATTCAATGACAGTTAAGACAGTCAGTCTGTGTGTCTGTAAGTCTGGGTGTTTGTGTTGCTTTTGAGGAAGGTTGTAATGCATAGAAGGGGTTTAGTTGTTGGACCTATTGAGGAAGGCATGTGTTACAATGCTGTTCACAATGACCTGTTTAATACGGAGTTTAATACGGAGTTAAAGTCATGTCACTCAGAGTGTTTGTCTGGAATGGACTTCTGTCATATGGCTGACGTCAGAGTTTTACTTGCTTTAGTTGCACCTTTAATACAGGTATCATGGTAATATCCAATATGCTGAGACATTCAAGAGTCATTTGTCCAACTGTCCTCACATCCATAGGACTCAGACTTGTCACAGTCACGGCAAGCAGACCCGGGATTAGCTGAAAGTGTGTGTGTGTGTGTGTGTGAGAGAGAGTTCAATTATGAATAAAAATAGTTCAAAATTGAAATTTCTCAATGTTTTTCTACCTGTTGCTTAAATGTATTTTAACAATGTGTTAATCTGCTGTAGTATGCTTCTATATATGCATATAGCGGCATGTAAACAATTGCTGTGGTCCCTTTTCAGATTATTTATTTTATAATTCTTAAATAGTTTATTTAGACTAGAACATTATATGGTAAAGATATGGTAAACTTGGATTCCCTTTTTAATACCAATTTAATAGTCTGTATTTGTTCTTTTTC
>JAZGTI010018824.1:0-11420 GCA_036877585.1 Botia kubotai
AGAAATCATTGGGTGCCGCTGTTGTTTGGTTACCAACATACTTAAAGATATCTTTTGTGTTCCTTAGACGCAAAAGTAATGGAATGTCTTGGGAATGACATGGGGTGAATAATTCATGAAAGAATTTTCGTTTTTGGGTGAACTATCTCTGTATACCAGGTGCTAAAAAAAGTAATGGAGGTGTGATGTCACACTCTATTTTTTAACCTAATTAATACCCTTGAGAATGAACCAAACCAATGTTAGTATTTTTTTTGTCTTCACACACCTGATGGCATTCTCACATTTAGGGGCACAGATACCTAATACACAGCATGAGCCAAACAAAACTAGCTTTAACAAGTGAATGTTCATTTCATTATGCTTTTAATTTGATTTTGAACTGTAAATGTCTTCATTCTTTGAAGATAATTGGCATGTTGCAGCTTTCTGCCTAAATATTACAAGAAATTGCAAGAACAGTTTTTGAAACAACATATACATTGAAAATAATTCAATATGTTACAAAAGATGTTTTGCCAGTGACTTTTGTTATTTATAACACTGAGGTAAAATAGAACTGATTAGGTTGAACTGTTTATTTTTTGAAGGATTATATATTTAAGCATTAATTAACAGCTTTAAATTTAATCATTCTTACCGCCAACAGAAGATTTCGAGACAATTAGAGGAACATTAGGAGACTGAGTGGACCATACGGCTGTGCATCATTAACTGATAATAATTCATGAAACAGATCAACTTATTCCCTTTGGCCATCATTTTAAATCCTGTAATTAATAAATGTTATATATATATATATATATATATATATATATATATCCTAGTTCCTCTGTGCACCTTACAGTGCTAATGATTTTTTCTTTGCCAAATCCCACAGGAGATTAATTAAATTTTTATTGGTGATCGTTCTTGCATGCTGAAAGAGCTGCACTGAGGTAAGAGTCTTTAAAACGCTTAGTTAAACTTTAAGAAAGAATATTAAAGGCCAATATTTTCCAACACTGGTTTATCCATAACTTCCGTTGATGGATTAATAGTCATTTACATTTAAATATTTGGAAAATATTTAAAATAAATAAAAAAATATTTGTGACTTGCAGTGCTTTCAAGGTATAGAGATTTTCACTGTCCCTCAGAATCGAACCCATGACCTTTTTCTAGCATTGCTAGCACCGTATACGACCAGTTGAGCTACAGGAATGATATTTAAACTTGTGTTTACACAACATTGTATTAATCGATGGAAGTCGTCACATTGCTGTAGTGCTGGTTGCTGGTAGATCTTCCTAGTTTATTACCATATTTGTCAGGCAGCAGTTCATGTCATATCAGTCGTGGCCAGATCAGTAGGGACAGTCGTGGCCTAATGGTTAAACAGTAGGACTTGTAACCCAAAGCAGGTTCGATTTCTACTGTTGGCAGGAAACTGAGGTGCCCCTAAGCAAGGCACCCATCCCCCAGTTGCT
The DNA here is from genome assembly GCA_036877585.1 of Botia kubotai. Classification (NCBI taxonomy): domain Eukaryota; kingdom Metazoa; phylum Chordata; class Actinopteri; order Cypriniformes; family Botiidae; genus Botia; species Botia kubotai. The sequence goes on from JAZGTI010018824.1 coordinate 1,470, forward strand.
CTCTGGGCACTGCAGTGATGGCTGCCCACTGCTCTACTATTCCACTATTCCAACAGCCTTGCAGGGTCTTTGTCTGAAAGAGATTTTAATCTGTAGGTTTAAAGGAACAGTTCATCCAAAAATAAAACTTGTCTGTTGATGTTCCAACCATTTAAGTGAATCAAGACATAACTTTCTCACACAAAAATATCAAGACTATTGTAAGACTTGGGAAACTACCCAGAGGCTGTTTTATTTGGGTGAGTCATACAGGTTTGGAACAACATGAGGGTGATGACAAAATTTTCATATTTGGGTGAACTATTTCTGTAATGTAGGCTTCTAGCTAGGTTTAGCATTGGCATGAACTGTGCTTTGGCGCTAAGATTTTGCATAGCATTTTGCGACCTCCTGTTGGCCTCATTAACCGGTTGCACATCACATTTCCCCAAAATAACATAAACAAAAATGCTTCTTTAGCAGCCCCCAAGCTAAAACTGCTGAGAAACAAGGTTCAGTCTGTGCTGTAATTCTGAGCATTCCTCTGCTCAAAAGCAATCCAGATTACACCAAAATGTCGAGAAGTGCGTTTTCACACACAAAACAGCAGAGCGTAATAATAAAAAATGCACTGTTATTTGTCCTCGATGTGTCAGGTTGTTGTATGTTATCTGGGCAAGACGAGAGATCCAACAACAACTTTAATTTCAGGGAACGAAGGAGAAATCGAAGAGAAAGGGAGAGAAGATTTATGGGGAACCATTTGCATTTTAAGCGCAGGTTTGGAAACAGTAGCCAGCTGGCTTAGTACCTCATACTACTCAATGTCCCATGGTGCTTTGCTGGTCTTTATCTCTGGGTTAAAGACACCATAATACAGTTAGACAAAGCTAACTTTATTTTCTGTTGAGCAAATGCATTACATTCTTCTAATTAGCAGCAGGGCCTCTGTTAATGTCATCAATGATTCGGTGACTTCAGGTCAAAAACAATCGTTTATTAATTTCCTGCTAATTAATTCTGACCGAAACGGCAAAGGTTAACGTTATTGGGAGTTTTTCAGTGGGGCTCAGAATTGATCGTTTCTGCACTTCAAAATGTTTCTGTTAATCAGTTTTGTCTGTGATAATTGGCATTTAATTATCATTCACATCATCAAACAGTCTCACATGAGTCATTATCCATGTTGTGTAATGTGCTAATTCATTTTATAGTCTCTAAGTCAGTTCGTTTGTGAAAAGACAATCTAATACCAAACACGTCCCTGATGTAACATCCTTTAAACGTGGTTTAAAAAAGATTGCGATGCGTTATATAACACATTAACCAAATTAAAGGACACAATTGAGTAATTGTAGATCATGTAGATTATTAACAGTAGATTATGTCAAAATTAAATTGATGTGCTCCATCACAAATCATTTCAAGAGGTTATTAAGAAGACTCATGACAGGTTTATGAGCATTATATAACAATAATGTATGGAGAGGAAGCGTAAGAATAACCTCGCACCTTTGGTTTATATCGCATTCCTCAAATCATCTCCATACCTTGTGTTTTCAGGGTTCTTTGATGGATGGCTGACTAGCTAGGCATCTAATGAATTATCCTCAGCTACATCAAACGCTTCAGCTGAGGTGGGGGAATTGTGCAGGGAATGATGTTCATTGCATTAGATAAAAAAAAACTGGATCTGCAGCACAAATAACTCAAACTCAACCTCACAGATAACGTGGCATTCATGTTGTGTAACAGCTCCTGCAGATTAGGGTTTAGATTATTTTGGACTAGACAACAGAGAGTTTAGTAATTGATCATCAGGGTGCAATAGACCTGGATTTTATTTGTACCTTTACTAATTAAAGCTGCAGTCCTCAACATTTGCTTCTCTATCTATCTCTGTTGAAACAAAATTGCAGGTGACTTGCAGAGATATTTTATATACATGGGTTGTGCTTCAACATTGCTTCTCTGTGTGGATTAATCTGATGGTTAGCTATGTGTTTGTATTTCTATTGCTTGCAGTTTTGCTGCGTTTATCTGTTAAATTGTGTTAATAAATAATTTATGAGTTTGTTATATTTTAGACTGTTTTAAAGATCCCATGAGATGGTTCGAGGAACTCTGGGTTTCTTTTGTTTAGATTTTCTATTAAGAGAGGAAGTTGAGGTCATGTGCTTTTGTTTTAAATGTAGTTATTGGGAGTGTGAGATATTAGGGGAGGAGACATTTCTATTCTAGAAGGCATTTTAAGGGAAAAATTCTGAAAAAATACATGGTTAATCTGTGTCGTTTTCCCTTAATTTCAGAACCATGTATCTGCTAAAAGTTAATTTTGTAAATATAACTTTAAAAATTATGTTAGTAATTGACCTACTGTAATTGCAGGCCGCACATATGTTGTAGAAGTAACCTGAAACGTTCACCAATCAGAGGTCAGATACATTTACATTCTGATTGGTTTATAATATTCACCTCAGAGTCTGATAGAACACAATGCAATTTTGATATAGTATTAATGTTCAAGACCACCAATACACAAAGCAATTAACACGGAGATAACAGAGCCTGTATCCCTTATGAGCCATGTATATGCTCATTATAAGTATTAGATCCTACTGAAGTTGTTTCAGCCAATATGTAGTCCCCAGAAAATAAACTATATACATTAATACTATATGTGTTTTGAATTATACCTTCACTGTTCTAAGAAACCAAGAGTGTAGCTTTGGATCTAACTTGCAGAAAACGTGTTAGAATATGTACAATATGTACAAGAGTGTATTGTACATGCTGTATTGTACATTGCTATTACATGTCCGCTATCACAGCAAATAATGGTAAACATTGTGAATGTAGTGTTTGGAGTCTTGAATGTGGTAAATAAGCTGTACAAGAAAAAACTATTTTCAGTTAACATCTTAGGGCAGTAAAACAATTATTTAACTATAGTTTTTTTTGAGTTTGCAGTCTGTACAATTGCGATCAATATTATCCAATAATTTCACAAGTTTGCTACTTGTTCAACTCCACACCCTTGCAGTAAAAAAGTGATGTGACTTATATTTTAATATAAGCGTAAAGCCCTCAAACTGTTTTATAGCTCAGATGCCTTCTGTAGAACAGTGTCTTTTGTATTGTGCTAATCTTATCTAAATTGGCAGAACACAGTTGGAACAGCAAAAGGAAAACACAGACATTGAGATACAGAGACAGATGGAGGAGAAGACTCTGCTTGAAGGAAGGCTGTTAGGGCTTTGTTGGAGGGCTTTTAGTCATTCCTGTCAGAGGGGCACGATGGGTCGCATGGATGGGAAGAAGGGGCAGGACACAAGTAATTCTGGGGCAAGACTGCGGGTTTGAGTGGCACTGGGAGATGGGTCTGGGAGATAGGAGCTTTTAGTGGTCTGTATTTGAAGTTGCTTGGTGTCATCGCTGGTTTTTGTCTGAAATGGATCCTGGGGGAGAATTTCACTTTAATGGCTAAGATATTTACTACACTCAACCCCTAAACCTACCCTTACACAAACCCATTGACATCAGTGAATATGAAATGGTTGTAAACGGGTTTAACTGTATTTTTGAGGATAAAAATGTGCCCCCTTAAAAGTAGCTGTACACACACACAGCTATAAACTGTTAAGTTTAGGTTTTGACAAGTAGATTTGATCAATCAGTCAGGCTGAGGGATTCACATTTATTGGATTTGATATAAACTGAACAGACACTGAAGGATGACTCTCAGGAAACTCCCCCAGTGTTTGTGACAGTTAGGGTCTCGCATAACCAGGCCTTCGACTGCAGCTGATTGACATGAGAAGTGACCAATCACTGTTCATTTCAATTTTATGTGTATAGACATGAGACTGAAACTACGGCTTTGATAGTTTGCACCTGAGGTGGGAAAATCATCTTGTTATGTAAAGTTAAGTTTCTGATACTGTTTTCTAAGAACAACCCTGAAACTACAGCCTGAAGGTAACAAGCATAAACATCTGCTGGTTACTCATGTGCAAAAACACACAGCGTTTTAAGTCCTGCCCCAGAATCACTTGTGTCCTGCCCCTTCTTCCCTTTTCTCCCCTGCGACCCATCGTGCCCCTCTGACAGGAATGACTAAAAGCCCTCCAACAACCCTTCAAGCAGAGTCTCTTCCCTATCTTCTCTTCACCTCCATCTGTCTCTGTATCTCAATGTCTGTGTCTCCCTTTTGCCATTCCAACTGTGTTCTGCAAACTCAGATAAGATTAGCACAATATCTTTACGTCTTTATGCCCAGCAGGATGAATTCCTTTCATACAGCTTAGAGATTTACGGCTGTGGGGAGCGAATCAAAGGAGAAACCAAAAATCTGCAGGGGAGGAGGGGATGGTACAGCCCCGCTCGGCAGAAAGAAAGCTTGTGTAGAGTTAGAGCGTGTGTGTGTGTGTGTGTGTGAGAGAGAGACTACACACATGCTGAACTGTACTGTGTGACCAGACGAAGTCGCCTCTTTTGCTTGCAAGCTACGAGTGCGTGTTTAAATTGAGCACGCCAGCATGCTTTGTGGGTTACGGCGAGAGGTGAAGAACAGCTTTGGTGAGAATTTCACTTTAATGGTTTAAAATGTGTGATTTAAAGAGAGCTGTTGGTAAACAGCAGGTGTATCCATTATTTTTATAATGGGGATGTCTGTAAATTCAGTCTTAATAGAGGAAATCTGGCTGAAATCTGGTGAGATTAAGTTAGTGGCAGTTGCTTGTTCATTTTCTTTTCTTCTTGGTGGTCTGTCTATTTTGGATCTTTTCCTCTGGACTGAGTTGATTCTTTATGAAGTTGTGAATCAAGAGAGATATCAATTAAGTTAATGGTTGTGAAGAGAGACTGGAAATGACTGATGTCTATATAGATTCAGGGACTGTTTTCCCAGTGTGTTGTTCTGCACATACTGTCTGTTTTATACATGCTGATGTATTTGATGTATTTTTAATTGTTTTTGTGGTTTAAACTGAGTATTGATTTTTTTTTAGCAATACATGTAGTATGAAACTGTACTATGTTATTACCATGTTGTTGTGGACAGGTATCAGGGCAATCTCATAAACTCTGATACCTCATAAATCCCATAAAGTCTCATTACCGTAATGTGATTAAAGCTATAATGATGTTGTGCTATAATGCTATAAATCTATAATGGTGTTTTAAATCGTAAAAAGTTTATTCATAGTATTTGTTCAACATGTCTAAACACTAAATGAACGACTGTTAATTTACAGTTAATTCACTGCATGCAGTACAAAAAATCTGTTTACAGTAATGAGGTTAAAAAAGACTCAAAATACTGTAAGACAGTGATCTCAAAGAATTTGGGAGGGTAAATATGCTACATTGTTACGATGAAAAAAATCATTTTGGAGTAAATAATGTTTTTAAAAAGTTTTTTGACATTTTTGTACCATCTTTGAAGTACATTGAAGTACCATGTAAATACCATGATATTTAAATATGGTAACCATCCATTACAATGGTACATAATATATGTGTCATGGTACTACCACTTGATACCATTATAGTACTATGGTACCACCACCTAAAGCCCTAGTTGCTATGGCAATGAAGAGTTTTAAATGATAAATGCATAAAACACTCCCTCACTCTGTTTATAATTTCATTTTCCAGTGCATAGACTGACAAAACAATCACATGTACAGTATGTAGAATCCCATTGTCATCTTACTGCCCCTTGTGAATGACTCCGTGTTTGGAGATGAAGCTCATATTTATGGGCTCTGCTGAGCGAGTCAAGGGACGATGATCTAATGAAGAGGAGCAGAGGAAACGGTCACGCAACAGAGCTCAGTCTAATGTTTTCCCAGCGGGAGTGTGTGCGCTGTAGAGAATGTGTGTGCCAGTAATGATGCTCATACACAAGCAAGCAGGCGATAGATAGAGAGACCGTATTAATCACAAGCCTGTTCTGCTATTTCTCTTACCTGAACTGGCACCTGAGTGCCTTCGACAGACACATGCTGCCAAATTTCTCTTGCCAGGTTGATGTCCCATAATCCTGTGAACATCAATTACATCCATTACAATCCTCTAAAACATCTTAACTGCCAAGAAACGAATGTTTTATGGGCGTCAGCTATTTATCTTCACACCGGTCTGTTTTGTTTCATAGTGCCACCCACGTTTTCTAAGATTATGTCACTGTTGTGGATTCCGTCGTGGAGCTTATTTTTCCAGATGGGAAAGATTTGAGCTATTAGTAGATGCGTTAAGAATAAAATAGGTTTCAATTAAATATGATGTGACCCTATTTATTTTCTTTTATAATTTTATAACATAGAGAGAAAAGAAAACGTTTTATCGTAATTCATCAAAATATAAATTGCTTTTAACCAATAGGCTCAGCTGCCTAGATGATGTCAGCCAAAAAATTTAACTCAAATGTTCACTCACATCACCAAATAGAATCACTAAAATAATTTTTATACATTTTATAAAGAACCTTTAACCTTTAAACAGAATTTTTCCTGCCTGGGTTGGACAAACAGATAGCCTCACCCCAAGCTTATGCTATTGGTTGAGCCAGTTTTGCTGTGTTAGCCTGGTCAGGATGCTTATATAAGCCACAGTAATTGGTCATTTTAAAAAAAAATAGTTGCTGTAGATTTAATTTAAATGAAAAATAATTTTAACATTTAACATTTAACACCTTTTAATTATAGGGTTATACCTTTGATGTGACACACCAGCTTTTAAGACTTTCGAAAGTCCAACAAGCTTCACGACTCTGCAGATAACAATGATAATTGCATTTGAATGATCTACCTTTAGGCATCTCTGTCAACTCAGACAAACAACGATTACGCCGGCAGCCACCTCTCTGTGCCGCCCACGCCGAGCGCTTTGACAACTTATAATGTAGAAGAGTCACATCGTTTTTCTTTGCTCTTTTTTCTTGTGACTAATCTCCCATTTACATCACTGGCATTTTGAAACCGCTCATTAGGCTAATTGTGTCTTGTTTATCCAGATGCTACATAGCTTGTTGTGTTCAGTTTTTCAAGGGAAAGTAAGTTACAGCGAGGGAAGGTGGTCTAAGTGTAATTATATGATTTGGAAGTATGTCTCTTTAAATAATAATAGATGTAATCAGTGCACATTTGTAGTACTGTGAATTACTTCACAACTGTGGCAAGTAACAGCAAGTGTGATGTGTAGGGACTATGTGAGTGTCAAACGTGCCCTAAATTAGATGTCTTTGTCTCACTTGTTATCTAAGGGAGAAAGAGCTGTAATTGTCGTCACAACTGCCTTTCTTTGATATAAGGAGCTCAAGGCAAATATGAAATTAGCTCTGGGTCAAGAGTGTGGTGTTCTGTATCACAAAAGCTCTGTAATTTTCAGGAATGTTAGTATTTAGTTAATATTAAGTATTAGGTATTAAGTTAGTATTTTCAGTATGTTAGTCACAACACAGGGCCCTCACGTAATAAGATGGACAAGCAGATAGTCCCATCCCATTGGTTGAGCTGATTGCTGAGCCATTTCAGTAAAGAGTTGCACTACCTCCCGCAGTCCAACCTAACCAGACGTATAAAATTGGAAAAAGTCATTTTTTTGTGAGTCAACACGCCTCCTATATGTAAATGAGTTTTATTGTAACATTATTACAGATTCACAAACATCAGCGCTATATGTCAGGCATAATTTAAGTTACATGGGAACATGGGAAATTGGTTTATGATTACAGTATAGCCAAATATACTGTAAGCCTATTGGACTAATTCTGTACTATCTATGTAAAGTATACCAGATTGTGGTAGACTGCTGTATCCTCCGAAACGTATTGCATCCAAACAATTCTGCTAGCTGCAGTATTCGCCTAAATTACGATCAGTACTAATTTTACGAGCATTTGTGCCATTACTAGCAGAGACGATTCACAATCCCCTCGTTTTACAGAAAGTCAATGGAATGGCTTGCAAAACAATTACTTGTGCATTTAATAGGTTCTTATCGGTAACATCATATGTGGTGGAAAATGTGTTAATTGTTCTGCTAAATCAGTCAATTGATTAGTCCCGAAAATTGACTCGTCCGCAGGCTGCCCTTTCTGGCACAGCATGTCAATTGCTTGGAATGAACAGCTAATATCAACACAGCAGGGATTGGCTTGTACATCTGGCCTCTGCTATGTCCTGTTGGCAGGTTGTTACTGCTTCCATTTAAATTCGCTGTGAATTATGGTCATGTCGCGGCGGTCAGAATGCATTACACCTCAAGCTGTGAGCAGCAGACAGCCAGGAGGAGGGGCCGGAGGTTAATATGTTAAGGTGTGTTCCCTATTAAAGGCTCCTACACCCCTGTTGTCAGACAAATAGTGCAACCTGCCTGATATCACTTAATACCAGGATTGGAAAGCAGAAACAGAGATTGGGTGATGTAGACTTTGTCCCTGGCTAGATTTGCAATCAAATCTGCATTAGTTTGAGATGAGAACTAAAACAAACACAACATTTAATTATTTATATATATTTTTAATAATATTACAATCCCCCGTTCAATATTTTAAATGAATGTTTTCATCAAAATGTATTCTGAGATTTTTTTATTTTTTTAGAGATATTTTATTGCTATAAATAATATACATGGTACTGCCTTAAAATTGTCAAAAACTAAAAATGTCAAAACAAGCTATCCAGAGGACAGCGTACAGTAAGTTTGTTACCGTACCTACCTTTAAGAACCGTCTTTGCTTTTGAACACACCTGATGCTTTAAAAGGTCTGTCTAGGTTTGCTTTAGAAATAGAAAACTTCATATTTGTTAGTCCAGAGCTCATCAATTGCATATTTAAAAGGAACAGCTGTGCTCACTTTAAAGAACCGTAAGATTGGGAACTGTAAGATTTAAAAGTGTGGTTTTAAGTACTGATCTGGGTTTATGTGCCTCTGAGCAGTACCAAGAACTATTGAATTGCATGAAATAAACATGGTAAACTGGAAAAACACAATACAAAAGTTGAGTGCTTTTAAGGTGGGTAAAGTTGGCAACACTACAATAAGGTTCCATTTGTTAGCATTAGTTAAGTACCTCAGTTAACGTGAACTAGTATTAACAATACTGCAATTAAAAATTCATGTACAAATTTACTAATACAACAATACAGCAAAAATTGCTGTATCTCTTGCTTTAGTTGATGCACAATGAACTAATATGAATAAACAATGAACAACTTTGTTTTAACTAACATTCAAACAAACACAGATTAATAAATGTGGTAAAAATGTATTGTTTGTTAGCTCACGCACATTAAACTAATGTTAACAAATACAGATGTATTGTAGCGTTAACATAAATTGAGTGTCTTTTCATCGGAAAATTGGTCTTCAGAACATATTTGCTGTATCTTCCCAGTAGTGACAGGAAAATAATAATTATAACCTTCTATAATGACATGGTTCGGATTATTACCCAATTGAAGTGGGCTCTTTATTATTGAAGAGTCTTATTCAAGATGCATCTCTCAGGAATGCTGAACTTTGAATAACCCTGCTTCCTAAAACCAAATCAGGGCCCAAAAACTCCCAGTGCAAGTTTTTTCATGCGCAGCAACCAAACAAAACTCCTTTGACACATCGTTTTCTCCCACAATCCCTTTAGCGGCAGCACTTATAATGATAACATGCCGTGAAGATGCTCACAGGGAAACCAGGGAGTTCCCAACGTGGTGTTTTGCAGACATGCTGTGATTTAAAATGCCGGTTCCCACTCGCCTCCGCGCAGTTCCCAGGCACATTAATTCTCGGGTCACAGGTGGAGGGGTGGTAAAACCTGGTGCCGTGATGATGCAGAACACATGCGCCCACATCGGAACAGCATCTGAATGTGATTACGGTTAGCAGCTGTGACACTTCTAATAGGTTTTAAAAACAGGGTGCAGCTATTCCGTAGCCATGACAGCAGTGAGCAGTTTTCTCCTATT
>JAZGTI010018825.1:0-11419 GCA_036877585.1 Botia kubotai
GTAACATGATTTTAGTACAGTTTATACAGTAATGTATATATTGTATGGTAAATATTACTATATGAGCTTATTTATATATAAATAGTAGAGAGATGAGTTTATACACTAATGTATATTGTATGGTAAATATTATTATATGATCTTATTTACATATAAATAGTAGAAGGATTAAATTATATTTGTGTCAAACATAGACTGTCAGATGAGCTTAACATATTGAACCCAGAACATTTACTCATTAACGCCAGTTTTTTCTGTTTCATCTTGCAGATACAACATAAGCGTCAGTGTGTCAGATGGTGTCACTTCAGTCAGCTCAGATGTTTGTGCTGTCGTGATTCAGAGAGCTGTGCAGCCCAACAGGCTTCTGTACAAACCCTCAGTGCTGATAAACAGTGTCGGGAACTTCACCTGCAGGATCAGCTCAGGAACTGATGTCTCCTACCGGTGGAAGTTTGGAGATGGAACACAGCGAGATGGGTCAAGCACCGAGCATCATGTCTTTAACAGGTAGAAACAAACATAACCTCAAACATCATACACTGATGTCATCCTGTGTTTATTGTGCCTGTAACTTTGTAAAATATTTCTTCTATAGAACTGGCGAGTATGTAGTCGAGGTAATTATCTCCAACCTGGTGAGCTCTGCCTCCTTAACAGGGCACGTTTTTGTAGTTAAGGAACCGTGTCAGCCTCCTATGGTGAAAAATATGGGCCCTAACAAAATACAGGTAAAAGGAATTATGGCAAAATACTTGTTAGTCAAACAGAGCATAAAAATGGTAACACTTTAAAATAAGTTTCAATTTGCTAGTTAATGCATTAGTTAACGTGAACTAACAAAAAACGATATATTTTGCAGCATTTATTGATTGTTAATTATTTTAAGTATGATTGTAGCATTCATTAATGTTAGTTAATACCAATGCAATGGTTCATTGTTTGTTTGTGTTAGTGCCTTAACTAATACATCTTAAACTGCAAAAACGTTAACAAATTCAACTTTTGATTTTTAAAATATATTAGTGATTGCTAAAATGAACATTTAGGATTAGACACATCTTTGTCATACAATAACAACAAATTGTCAATACCATAAAATATATCCTAAAAACAGCATGTCTTTGCTTGTTTTATTTTCAGGTGTGGCGGTACCAGAATGTACGTCTTGCTGTGACCTTCGAGTCACCGATTCAATGTAATGTTTCCCGAGGTCTTTTATATAGATGGACCTTATTTAATATGAGCGGACAGCCGTTGTTCATTCCAAACACAGAAACTGACAGGCAATATATTAAACTGCCAAAATATTTCCTTCATTACGGAACATATAAAGCTGTAGCAAAGGTAATGTCCTTTTATTCACTCTGCTTTCTATATAATTCAAATTCTAGCAGGCTGTTATATATAACTGTTATATATAACAAAAAGTGTTGTCACCAATCAGGTCCAAGTGGCCGGCAATATTGTCTACAGTAACTACAGTGTCGTAATTGAGGTGATGCACAGCGATCCTGTCAGTGTTATCAATGAAGCTACAAATATTTTCATCCGTCGTCAAAGTGGCGCCATAATTACACTGGATGGACGAAAATCACATGACCCAGATTACCCCAATAATACTATCAGGTACATAAGAACGTAAATGTAATTCAACTAATAGATTAATATGTTTTATTTGTGCAGCATATTAAGTAAATGTCAATTCAAGTATGATTTATGACTTTAATTTTGGTTTTAGTTACAGTTGGTCATGCAGGCCAATAAACACAAAAGCGAGCAGCTGTTTCAATACCAACATTCTGACGACTTCAGCACTGCTTCAGTTTCCCACTAAAGCACTGAGATCTGAATTCGATCTGCTTCAGTTCACTCTCAGTGTGTACAGTGGGAATCGATCATCCACATCTGACATGTTTATCACTGTGACATCAAAGCAAGTCAGGTACGATCAATTTTACCGTATCAATAAAAATGCAATAAATGTGAACTGCAGAAGGCAATTATATCACACGTAATAATTAATTTTTCCTATGCAGCCACATTCATGTATCTCGTAAACGCGGTCGAGAAAATTCCGTAAACTGGAATGAAGAGTTTTGCGTCTCAGCTCTCTGTAGAGAGTGTGGTGTCCATTCCCAAAATGCCACTTATTACTGGAAACTGTACCTGGTTAATGCCTCAAGCAAAGTGGCTACAGAGGGTAAAAAATACGGTCATTTAATATTAATCAAGACAATTGTTTTGTTATATAAACATTAAATTGATCTCTCTCTCTCTCAGCACCGTTCTTTAGCAGTGTGGATCTAGGTTTACCATTTAAAATAGAGGACGATTTCTACCAACAGCCTGCTGTGACACCTTACACTGCCGAGCCCTCAGCGTCTCAGGCTGCTTATCTTTTATCTAATGATACTGCTGCTTCAGCCCCAGTTACACAAGATATATTGACTTCAGTGATATACACAAAACCCCACCATATGAACACACACACTGTCATTGAAAATCCCAACACAAACATGTTCAAGGATCCACCATTTGCTAATGCACCTTCACACCCACCCTTCCTTCTGTCCGTCCAGGAGGAAACCGAGTCTTCTGGGGGTCAGTGGGAGTACCAGGAATCTTTACCACCCTCAGATAGTGTGTCATTGACCGATGTGTCCTCAGGTAAGGTATTACCATGGAAACGGTGATGGTGAAAAGAAGATGTTTCAAAGTCAGATTTTTGTTAAATGCTTGTAGCATTATGTCTAAAGGAATAAAGTTTTTCGAAGCCACAAGAAGGTTATTCAAAGTTTTTTTAATATCTAAAACCATTGCTCTGTTTAAGACTGTTGTTTCTCATCTTTGTACGTTAAGATGAGATCAGACGCCCCCTGGTGGTTGATTCGTTTTGCACTACTTTTAACAATCTGACAAATTAATATACGACAATCAGATGTTTAGCACTCATATCAGATTTGTTGTTTTTTAGAGTATGATTACTATAGTTTTGGGGTTAACGAGGCTGATTCTGGTGCCCCGGTTGGCAGACCAACAGGTACATGCTGTTTCTGTTGTACATAATCTGATCGCTAATGTTTAAAGCCATGGGCTTGTCATAATGATTTAATCGAGTGTTGTTATGTGTGTAAGGGAGTGATATGACTGGATTTAATTGGAATGGAGATTCATCCTCTCACTCATATGAAAACGAGGGGGATAACCTGGTGGACCCCAGCCTGCTTGGACAGGGGGTGTCTGAGAAGACCCTATTGGATCTACACAGACAGCTCATTCATCAGACTATGTTTGAGTCATACACTCTCACAGGTATGTGACTCATTTGGGGACACAACATGGAGAATAATGTAATCAATGTCAAAATCAATGTTGTTCCCTATAGATGTAAACAATGAGTTTGGTTGCTTTTTGCTGCCTATTCTTTCCTTTTGGTCCTTCAGGATTGTCCTCCTCTGTGGTCACATTTAAACCCTTCATGCTTAAACCAAAGAGTCTTTATATGCTTGAGGTGTCTGCAAGTAAGTTTTCCAACAATCAGTTTTGCAGAACAGCTTTTGTTGTGTTTATCCGGTCTTGTTTTGATAAGTTATAATTCATATTATCAATTATGAAAAATAACTGAAAAGAATAAAATGCAAGTGTTCATCCAAATACATTATATTTGGGTTAAATGCTGTTTGCATTGTACTCTTCTCAGGTTCTGTGGAGGGTCTGCAGGGGAAGAGCCAGCTGTTCTTCCGCACACAGGCTGTTCCTGAGGGAATGATCTGCCAAGTGCAGCCCAGCACAGGCTGTGAATTCCACACTCACTTCAGCATCTTCTGCTCTTCGGGAAAAGAGGTTCGGATTTTGTTATTTTTTTCTCAGCTTTCTCAAATTGTAAAAACATTTCCCAGATGTTTCCGTTAAGTAACAAAAAATGTTAAAAATGTTACTTTGAATGTTATGGGAACATTTAAAACATACTATTTTAAACATTGTACTAATGTTATTGCTCGGTTACAGGAACATTATTTAAACTGTTTCTCTAACATTTTTAAAACATTCCACTAACAATTTAAGAATAACATTTTTATGATATACCTGTATAATGTTAAAAAGAGCTTTCTACTAATATACTTTAATATATCTACTAATATACTGTAAATATACTTAAATAATACTTACTGTGAGAATGTTTTATGATAACGTTAAGAGAACTTCAAACAAACTTAAAGAGAACGTTAGCCAACATAAGCTGGGTTATTTCAGTGCCTTTGTTTTGATTGATACTTTTATTTTGAGGTTTCCTTTGATGTGATTCTGCTTGTATTTCTGGAACAGGATCTTATGTATGAGTACAGCTACAGTGTTGGAAACAGTCCAAGGAAACTTCTGTATGAGGGCAGAGATTTCCAGCATTACTTTAATCTTCCTAGTGGGGCTCCTGATGACAATCACAAAGGTGAATGTAACAGAAGCCATAGACTCATCTCACACTTACATGTACATATTCATTCTCATTCTCTGAAAATCTCTTCTTATTTTCCCCAGTCACAGTCTATGTGCAAATAAAGAATAGATTCGGAGCGGCAACCGCGCGGTCCCCTGTGGCGGTCACTGTTCTGCCCAGTTTTAAGAGGAGCTCCTCATCTCAACTCAGCCCTGATCAAGAACTGTGCGGACATACTACTCAAAAAATGAGTTTTTACATCTTTGTTTGATGTATTTGACTTTAATATGACTTTAATTGACTTTAATAATAATTTAAGCTTTGATTCTTTCTTGCAGTTATTTATATGGAATAGGTAACTTAACTGACCTGGTGAACATGGGGAGCAACAGAGACATCATCAACTACATCCATCTTTTGACCATGGTGCTAAATCGACTGAGTGTGAACCAAGAGTCCTCTGCTGATCTTCTGACACTCACTCGATCTGCTCTCATTTCAGCCGTCTGTCAGCTGACCTTCACTGACCAGGTTACCATATTAACCAGATAGTTAAGACTTGCAAGCAACATGTAATATGACTTAACATTACATGTTGTTCTTGTTTTCTTAGGGAATTTTACTGGAAATCATTTACACGCTTACCGATTTAATAAAAATCTCCAGTCAAGTGAGTATCAACCAAGCTTAAACAATTTCTTCAACTACGTTATATAATGAGTTTATAATATTTTATGCATTTGGAAAATTCTTTTTCATCTGTTTTAGGTGATGTCTGATAGTGCAAAACAAGTAATCCAGCGTGTTCTGAACATCTTATCCCTCTTACATGAATCCAAACCCCTGACAGAACACACACTGGACATTGGGGTGCTGAATGCACTGGTTTCTCTCCTGACTGGTATCCTAGATGCTCCAGTAGAACCTCAATTCATAAACAAAGTGTTTTATACCATCACTGATTTAGTTCTGGTAAGAGATTATGACCAATTCACTAAAGATAACTTGAACTGTGCTGTGGCGGTCTACAATCTTAATTAAGCTGTAAATTGCGGCAATTAATTCTTATGTAAAAACAAAATACATTTCTGTAGATTGTCCAGATCATGACTCGTCTCCTAACGACCCAGCTAACAGGAAACATTCTCAGAATGTGTTAGTGTTATCAAAAACATTTTTGTAGTAACATTAGTAGAACGTTTTTAACATTATATATCATCTATATTAAAAACATTATTCTTAAGTTGTTAGTGGAACATTTTAAAAACGTTACAGAATTTAAAAATGTTTGAATTACATTCTTATAATCAAGCCGTAATGTTAATACAATGTTTAAAAAACTGGATGTTTTGAACGTTCCTAGAACTCTTAAAATTACATTTTAAACATTTTTGTTACTTAATGGAATTCTTTCAACCTAAATTGTTAACTGAGAAACAACAACTGTTAGATCTGTCTGTTTTTTATTATTATGACATTGTCTGAAATTGGCTGAAACTGTCTGAAAACAGTGTTTTATAATGCACACTTACTCCAGACATGCTCTGTTATGTTCATGTAACTGCTGTTGTAGAGTGCAGCACAAGCAATGCAAAACACACGCACACACACATATATGATAAAATATGTTGAATGCTGCTGCTTTGGGTTAAAGTATTTGCCAAATGCATAAAATGTGAATGCAATATAGTGCAATATAGTAATAAAACACATAAACAGAAGCATTTAAAGAATCTGTAATACTAACCCTTGCATGCCTCGGATTACAGAGATATATGCTCTCCAGCAATGTCTCGCAGTACAATGTGAGCACCACTTCAATGCAAGCATTGGCCTGGAAGGTTGACCACTCTCACACTTTGGTAAAAACATTCGGCCTGGCCACGTTCCACCTCACTGACCTTCTGAAGATGCAATTTCAGCAATGGAGTAGCAATCACCAACACAAACCCTGCGTTATTACCTGGATCACACAGTATAAGCGGAGCCCACACCGCTGGGCCGCAGCCTCCTCTCAGGTACACTATAAATGCATGACTGAGCTTGAGAATACATGTGCATTGCCCTATGAAGCAAATTACATTCTAACTGAATGTGACTTTACAGCTCAGCGGAGCCACGGTGGATGTTCGCCTCTACAACTGCACCACTAGAACAGAAATCAAAGTGCGGCACCTGTCCACACCGATTGCCATTGAGTTTCAGAGGAAGGAGGAAAAAGATGTTGTAATTTGATTCTTGCTTAATTACAAATGAGGCCAAATGATTTTTCTCTCTTCATGGGTTAGTTACACTGATTTGTGCTTGTCTGTTTCCCAGCTGAGCAGACGTGCAGCGTTCACTGTTCTCCGAAATCAGGCGAACACCCATCGTTTCGACATCACGCCAAAGATGCTTCACAGAGCTGTTCAGATAACTGTGTGTTTTAGCAGGCCAGCCGAACGCCCTTTTCCTGTCCTACTGCTGCTTAGGTAAGGGCATGTCTGCACTGTAGTGTGTTGTGTTTCTTTTGGGGCCGTTTTACACTTAGTGTTTTGAATTCTTTGATATTTGGACAGATACACACATACATTTATATGTGACCTAAACAACTCGATTCATTTCCAGTCTATTGTTTCTGCTGACATAATTCTCTGAATTAGTGAATTGCTATCAATTATGGCTTAAAGAGCTTTAATATTTTGTATTTAATATTCATGTAAGTGTAAACACACATTACCCAGCTAACAATTTTAAGTTTCTACATTTCTGTAACATTTCCATTAAATAACAAAAGCATTAAAAATGTTTTTTTGAATATTCTAGGAATGTTCAAATTGTCCAGTTTTGTATTAACGTTATTGCTTCCTTAAGAATGTTTTTCAAACATTTTTTTTTTATTCTGTTACGTTTGCATACAAAATAATGTTTTGATAAATTATATATAACATTAAAGAAACATTCTCTTAATGTTACTGCAAGAATGTTTTTGATAACTTTGAGAGAACCTTTAGAGAGCATTACCCAATGTTCTGAGAATGTTCCCTGTTAGCTAGGTAAGAGATTAATTAGTCATAAATTGTAGTAAACATGACCTCTGTTTACAGGATGTATGATCAGCCAACACTTAATCTGTATAACAAACAAAAAATACATCACTGGAAGGAGCAGACAGCACACATGTTTCTCCCTGCTTCCTCTCTACATGGTTTGAATAAAAATCATATTTTAATAATCTTCCTTTTAATACCTTTCTGTTTGACAAAATAGATTTGAACAAAATTTAAAGATTTAATTGTGTTAATATTGAATATAAGCTGAACTGATGTTTTCATTGGCAGTTGCTGGCAGTGTCTACCTGATGCTTCTCAATGCAGAATATAATCAAAGCCCTGGAAACAGGTACATAGCTGGTGCAGTGAACTACACACTTAGCATTGAGTCTGTGGAGTGTTTGTCCCGGGATGGTGAGAGAGAGTGGAAAACCAATGGTTGTTCTACTCATGGTGGGGTTTCCCCACGCAAGATTAACTGCAGGTAAGAGTAATATTACAAAGCCAGTTAATGCTCCACCTAGTGGTAGAACAAAAAATAATGTTTCCTTCAGACGTGTAAATTAATTTCAAAAGTCAGTTTGGCCTCAGAGCAGTGACTATCCAAAATGAGCGTGCCAATAAGAAAATCTAGACTAAATAGAAGCTTTTTAAATTGGATTATGTCTGTGTCAAATAGCTGCAATAAGGAAACTGATGAAAAATGGCCTGAAATTGTTCATGACATTTTGCTACCTCAATATGACTTCAC
This sequence comes from Botia kubotai, assembly GCA_036877585.1. Taxonomy (NCBI): domain Eukaryota; kingdom Metazoa; phylum Chordata; class Actinopteri; order Cypriniformes; family Botiidae; genus Botia; species Botia kubotai. The sequence continues at coordinate 8,222 of JAZGTI010018825.1, forward strand.
ATAAAGTCATATTCAGGTAAAATTCTATTAATAAATAATAACATAGTATTTTTCAAAGCCAATAGTACTAATTAAAACTTTGCAGGAGTCTTAATACGTAGTTACAAATGCATCTAAAATTAATTCTTAATATTGTAATCCTTAACCTTAATTACTGTCTCAATCATTTAAAATCCAGCATTGCCTGGAACCCTGAACTTACAATCCCAATGAACTACAATTAAATTGTGTGACTGCAGGTATTATTGTTTTGCAGCTGCAACCACCTGGCTTCATTTGCCGTGTCACACCAGAACATCATAAGCAACGCACACAACTCAACAGATGTTTCACAGTTAATCCAGTACGTCCGCCCCCTCTCTCCTCACCACCATCAGATCTGACACATCGCTTTTAACATTCCATTTTCATGTTTGTTCTGTGTTCCAGCTCCAAAACGAACTACATGCCGCTCATTGTGTCAGTAATATTCCTGGCTCTATTTGCGGCGCTTCTGATCTTCAGTAGGAAAGCTGATGTTTTGATACAGAAAACTACAGGCCCTTACCTGCTACCAGAAAACAACCCCTCAGATCAGTTCCTGTATGCTGTCACCATAGATACGGGGTTTAGATCCAGGACCAGAATGACAGCACAGGTATAAATCATTGTATTGAGAATAAAATTAAATCTTGATCATTTTAGCATACGTTGCTTAAATGCATATAAGTTGCACGCAGTCTTTTGAGGCGGTCTTATGCTTATATGGACCGTGTTCTCAGGTCCATGTTGTTCTGTATGGAGATGCAGGCGTCTCTCAAACCAGGGAACTCAGCAGCACTGACTCCAAACTCTTCACCTGCAACTCTAGAAACACTTTTATTATTAGGTAAGTGCTTGCACTGCAAAAAATGAATTCATGCATGCACAAGCAGTTTTTGCACTGTTGTATTTTTTGCCGGGTTATAGCTATAGGTAATTTCATACATGGCTTAACATTATTCACTGTGCTTATTCATGGGTCATCGTGCAGCACTCCAGAGAGTCTGGGTCGAGTGTGGAAGGTGCAGCTATGGCATGATAATGGTGGTACATCTCCCAGCTGGTATGTGAGTCATGTGGTAGTCAGAGACCTGGTACAGGGGTGCTTCTGGTTCTTTCTGGGTCAGTGCTGGCTGGCAGTGGATGAAGGAGATGGAAAAGTGGAGAGAGTCCTCACTGCTTCTGAGTGCGGCCTGACATTTAAACAGGTTCATTACATCATCTTGTGTCTCTGTTTTATTTGTGTGTGATACATTACATACACTGTGTGTAAGAATCGCTTTGAAATCAACATTTGAAATCAACAATCAACACACGTAATTAAATATTTAATCGTGAAGGATGTTTTAAATGAATTGCAGAGACCACAAAGATGAATAAATGATGGGTTATCGCTTACGTAATTACATAACATATTCATGTTTTGTAAAAACATTTGTGCTATATATTCTAATATGTAAATCTTGTGTCTTTTTTGCCTTCATGTTTTTGGAGAAGTTTCTGTATTTGAAACTCACAGAGTACCTGTGGGATTATCATCCATGGTGGTCTATGTACAGTCGTCCGTCCCACAGCTCACACACATGCGCGCAACGTTTAAGCGTGTGCGCACTGCTGCTGCAGGGTTATATGTGTGTCAGCGCGGTCCTCATAAATCTTTTGGAAGATCAGGTGTTTAACACATATCAGTACATCACTTCCATACGAACATGGCTTATGATCGTACCGATTTTATTTTTATTTCACAATAGTGAGGCAAGTCTTTTGTTTTCTACTGTGTACAAATTGGTAGCACTTCTTGGAGCTGGGCTTTATCGATGTTTCGCCGGTCTCCATGGTAACAGGCCTGTGCAGCGCTCTTGCCGTGATGCCGGTGGGGAGTCTGGTGTCTGTGGTGTTCCGTGTCAGCAAGGTCAGAATTCCCAGGCTGTCCACAATTGTTCCTGTAGTTCTCCTTTCCACACAGTTAAATATCGAATACTGGATGCATCACATGCTGAATTCATTTGATGATGCATTATATATGAATAAAACTGCTAATTATTTCTTCATCTGGTTTTTAGACAAACATATCCAAGAGTCTGTCCGAAGAACAGTATAAGGTTAAAGTACCTGATGTTTACTCTGTAGAAGGTACGTTTTTATGCGTTTGCCTCTTAAGTTATATTTTGTCAGTCTAACAAGCTAACAGGGAATATTCTCAGAGTGTTGGCTAATGTTCTATAAAAGTTCTTTCAACGTTATTAAAAATGTTCTTACAGTAATGTTCTTACAAAATTCTTACAGAATGTTTTTCTGACACTATATATCACTATATATACACGTTATTCTTAAGTAATAACCAAGCAATAATGTTAATAGAACGCCTACGGGATGAACATTCCTAAAACCTTATTTTTAAAGTTTGTAACATTGTTGTTACTTAATGGAAACGTTATGGAAACATTCTTACAACCTAAAATTGTTAGCTGGACATTCATTATTTGAAATTAATTAAAATTATTTGTTTAATGCAAAACAGCACATATTAGTTTGCTTGTTTGTCATAGATCACCATGATGCTCTTCTGATGAATGACTGCGCGATTGAGACGAATCTTCCTTGCAGTAATCTTTCCTCTTACTGGACTCAGGGCACTAAGAGAAAACAATATAAGGTATAACATACAGACCACTCCAGAGATAACAATTAAATAGGTTTATGCTAAGCATTATAGAGTCATTACAATTATTCTGGTGTACATTAATAAACACAATGGGAATGTTGTGTGCTGCAGTGTAATACTCGGGAACGGAAGACACCCGATTCAGTGCCTGCGTCAAAACTGCAGGAGGATCCTGATGCTATCATTGAGATTATGGACGACTCCATTTCTGATGTCAACAACAGATCACATGTCAGAACCAAATGGAATCAGTCTGATCTCAGATCATGCACGTCTGCAGGTTATTAAACGCAACAGAAATTTCTCCTACCAATTTTGAATTTAGAAATGATATTGTGGTAAGTCATAATTAATGATGAAGTTATCTGTTATTTACATTTTTACATTTGTCAGACACTTTTATCAAAAGTGACTTATAGTACATTCAAGATATACATTTTATCAGTATGTGTGTTTCCTGGGAATCAAACCCACAACAACTGAGCTACAGGAACACCATCTTAATTGTCTTA
>JAZGTI010018826.1:0-11419 GCA_036877585.1 Botia kubotai
TCTATCTGCACATAATGCACTTTGGCTAGATGTTTTGATAAATTGCTTGTGTTTCCGCTGTTACAAGCAAAAATCTTGTTGCACTTGTTGCAACGTGCAGACGGGCAGTGCAGGCGAATAACGAATATTATCGCAAATTACAAAAGGCTGGTCAGGTAAAATATGCTAGGTAATGTTTATTTAGCAATAATAAATAGGAAATTTATTTTTTTAATTTCTCCAGTACCGACAGCAGAACCGTTAACGTCAGAGCTTATCGATACTTCGGTCTTTTATAATTAGGCACCGGCACCAATTAAGTACCAGGTTTCGGTACCTATCCCTAGTCTTAAAAGATGTTAAGCAGTGTACTAGTACTCTAATGAATGGTAGATGACAAGTAGTTGCAAAGTTTCTTGTAGTTAGTAGAATGTGTAAAGTGGACTATCAAAATAGTGTTACTCTAAAATGCAGACATCATTTGGGAAAAATAAAACGATTTATTCAAGCAAATACTAAGACACTGATAAAAGGTTTAAAGGTTTATGATATAACCTTAGTGGTAAAAAAAATCACGTTCAAATGTTAAGTTTAACTTGTGGTATTAAGGTAAAAGTAAAACTAATCAGGTAAAATTGAAGTCATTAACCCACAGTCTGCAGCTGTAAATGAAGCTGTAAATAAATGATCTTGAGGTATTTCAGCTCTTTCAGCTTTCAGCTTCTGTCTTGTAAGAACTGAGGTCCAGCGGTGTGGTAAAGATTGGAGTTGAATATTAACCCTATCAGAGGGTTAAAGTGCTATCAGCCTGCCTCTGTCTGAGCACAACAGCTCAATAAAAAAAGCCAATAGCTCTTGAAAGCAGATGAGATAGGATGATTGCAGCAGGCCTGGGCTGATTGTCTGAATGATCTCTTTTTTTATCTGCTCTAAAGGCTCACCCACGGCAAATCATCTGTTCACTCTATTCAACAAACGTCTGTCACTCTCAACACCACACTAATGTGAAAACACTGCTCACAGTGCACATTAAAGGGGTGCTTCACCCCAAAATGAAAACTGTCATCATTTATTGTCCTTCATTACCTTCCTAAGTCTGGAAATCCAAACCTTTATCTATTTTTTTAGTTTTAAGTTATTATTAGGGGTTTATAATTTTAACTATGGTTACTACGCTTTTTCTGAACTGGGAAGAACGATTAAGTCTGAAAGTTACAGGAAGTTCAGTGCAATTAACTCTTATTTTAAGTTACAAAAAATTAAAACGTTACAAATAAACTCTAGAGTAAGCTTTTGTTTCAACTAAAGTTTCATACAGAAGGACACAATCACTGCGCTAAAGTTAGATTTTCCTTAAAATCTCACCACCTCCTGAACCTGTTGTTAGACAGTCAGTGAAAGGGAAAAAACAGAGGAGATGAGCAGCTGAATATGGCTTCAAGTTCCAGGGTGAGACGGCTCAGTTTCAGACAGGTCATTACCAGCCAAACTGATCTCATCAGACTGTTAAGACTTTGTTAATAATTCAACATCTGTTTCAGTCCTTATCAAAGTGCACCACTGCATAATCTCTCTTTACTGCTCAACCACCTTCATAATGTCACTAAAGAATGTGAGGATCTGAATCGCTTAAAAGCAACCTGTGTATGTGAGAAGTGACTGAAACTTTGATTTGAGAGTACAGACATATAGCTGTGTTGTGTTTCATTCATAATTTTCTTATCCACACTAACCTCTACCAATTATAATTTTAATTCATTTTACTATTTCCATTATATTATATACTATTTTTCTTTTACATTTTGTCATTATTTTTCCATTACCAATGTTTAATCTTATGTTGAGCGCTGTATTGTAATTGTAGTTAAGAAGAGACAAGGGTCTCCATCCCAAGGTTTTCAATAGCGTCACAGTTGAACTTGTTTCTAGTCAGACAAAGCCAAAATGAGCATTGACAATACAACTAAGAATATTTAATAAATACTGTTCAATTTTTATATATAACACCTTGTCTCCTGTCTGCTATTTTTTCCATTCCATCTCTGAATCTGCCCATGGTTAAGTTTTAGCGTTAATTCCCAGCAGTTGACTATCTTTGATTGTCAGACAAAATCATTTCTGTAAAGAACCTGGGATCTGTTTGGATCTATCACCATCAAAGTAATAACACTGACCGACTAACTCATGTTAAGAAGCTTTTAAGAGTAACTGATAAACTTACCCTCAACAAATCAGTAGAGTTTCAATAGAGACTTTATCCCCACACATTAATACCTGATGAATAAAACAAAATCTTCAGACACATGCTAATTTTATTCAGGTAAAGCGTGAAGTAATGCATAACCCTAATTTTACTGAGTTTCAACAAATGTCTTACATCATGTCTACAGTGGACACAGCTGGTGTCCCACTAAAATAGCTTGAAGCTGAAAATTAGGGTTTGGTTTATGTATGCATAATTAACTGTTATTAACTACAGTGAGTACACATGCAACATATGTAACAAAGATACTGTAAAATTAAGTGTTACCAAAAGTCACCAAGAGACCTACTTTTATTATAAAAAAAACTGGCTTCTTACACTGTAATGGCATACCTGAGACCTGTTTATAGCACTTATTCATTGTTGCTCTTATAGTTGTTGAAATTGCCTCCTTGTCCTCATTTGTAAGTCGCTTTGGATAAAAGCGTCTGCTAAATGACTAAATGTAAATGTAATGCACTCATCTACTGTAATTGATCAACTGTGTTGAACGTGTCGGAAATTTAACGCATGTGACCATAATTATGTTTAAGCTCTTGAGACATCACGTGCAGACGGACATAAACAGTTTTATATCTATAGTAATTATGGCATCGGTTTTGCTGTACCAGTTTACATCCTGATCCAGAGACTGATCCAGAGAGTTTGAAAGAGCGAAGAGACAAATCGACCAGAAACACCTCAATGAAGACTTAGGCAGGACTTTTTACAATGGTATTTTTGTTTTTTTATTACTTTGTACATTTCTTTCAGGTAATGTGTTGTAACTGTATTTTCTTTACATCACGGTACAAACTATGTCTGTAAACAAACTGAAGTGTATAATTTTTGGACCAAAGCAGCCAGCAAGAGGGCATTATGCAAATGTGTAAAATGTTTACACTTGTTACAGAAGAAACTGCAAGACAACATGTCAGGCGCTTGCTGTAGTCCAAGAAAGAGATTTCTATTAGAGACAAAAACTTGCTTTAGATTGGACTTGTACTTGTAAACATTCTGCAAAGTTACAAACAGCTATTACACGCTAAAGGAAAGGTAAAATCAAGAAAAAACAAAAGGTTCTCTATTATTAAGGTTCTCTCTATTAACTGTTTTAACAAAACTAACTAAGCAATACAGCTACTAGCAGCAATTGTGGGGTCGCTTGTAAGACCTTGTATGTCGCTTTGAATAAAAGCGTCTGCCAAATGCCTAAATGTACATGTATGACATTATACGGTTTCGTTAAGACATTTTTTGAAACACCATTGATGTGGGATATGAGACAGGACAAAAGGTCTAGAAGGAGGGTGAAAAAAAGAAGTATTTAGAAAAATTCGAAATTTTCCATTTTTTTTGGATTCAACTTTCAACAAACATTCACAAAATGTTGTCTAGGAATTACGGGGGACACTAGTTGGAGTTTGAGTTGAGTGATCACAAGTTGCACCCCCAAACCGGGTATTCCAAGTTCAAGCCCCACCTTGAGTGCTTAAACTAGTGAGGGCATGCCCACTTGGAAGGGGAATGTGTCAAACCACAATTTGCATTGCTTTTACCTCATCTCTCTCCTAGATGGGGCTCCGTGAAGACTCCCATCTGGAGAAACCTTCTGTCTCGGGTGTGAGGATCAATTATTCACTTCCAGCCCAAGATGTAAAAGTTGTGGATCTGGCCTCTAAGGGGGCCATACTCCTGATTTTGGCCTCTCAGGTAAGGTTGTAGAAAACATTCTAAATTCTAGAGATTGTATGCTTGAAGTGTCCAGACGGTGCCACTTTAACCCCACCCACTGCCCAGTTGGTTCAGTGCTGGAGTTCCTGCAGGAGCATCTCTTAGAAAGGCTGAACCCTGCTACTGTCAACATTGAAGTTCGCATCTAGGTGTTAGGGCCTACATCACTAGGAGTGTGGCTTCCTCTAGGGCGCTACTCAAGGTGCATCTTTCCAGGACATTTGTGCTTTGGCAGGCTAGGCCTTTCCACGTACAATCATAAGGTTTAGACATGGCTTCAACCCCTTGCGCTCAGTTCCTCCTGGGCTAATCCATTATTTGGCTCAAAAACTCTCTGCAAGGGGGTCTTTCAACAACTTCATAGGCAAGCATTTTTCAGTATTGCATAATAAATATAAACATTCCTATAGCACCAACACATTGATGCAATGTCTCACTTCTATTTCTATGGGATTTATTTTACAATTGCGTTTTCTATTTGTGGGTGTAAAAGTTATTTAAAATGCAAATTGTTCGCATTTTCATTTACGTGAACGTACAATTGGTGTCAAATTTCAAATGAAAATGCATAATCCATTTATAATTTCCATTTCCAAAATCCATTTTGCATGTCTTACGTATTATGACCCGGTCTTACTTAAACTGCAATAGCAATTATGATTTCATTTCCTCTGTCACATACTGAGTGTTTCAAAACTCAAAAGCAACCGCAATTTTCTTTGCATTTGCATTTGCATTTGCCTTTACGATGCCTTCACACAAGTCTGTCAATCAGGTATACTATGGGGCGTGTTTGTTTTGAGAAGTGATGTCACTCACAGCCAGCAGCATTTTGGCGGTTTTGCAGTCAACCAGTAGCCCAGGAAATGTGTTGAACTGAAGATCAGGGCCCAGTTGCATGAAAACTCTTAAGTAAGGGCATTCATGAGGGAAGGGATTTCTTTAAGAGCATTGCAACAAAGGCTTAACCTTACATAGGTGTTTTTTAAACCATTTCGCGATAAACTCTGTCAAAACACGGCAACGGAGAAGCGGTTGCTATCGCTACGAAATTGCTCACAGTAAACAGAACACATCTCACTGAGGCATACAATCATGTGATTTGAGAAAACACACTGGATAAGCGGGTTTCTCTCGGACATACAGCTACTCAAAGTCTTTATAGACACATTGTACAGTGTTTATTCATGTCACACACACCAAAATGATCACAAATAGGAATGCGAACATATAAATTAATCACTAGTGATCGCCGACACTGTTTTTCTCTACTGTGTCAGCTGCATAGAGACAGCGCACCAAAAATAGTGCACTTACTATTATTAGCTAGGATTATTGACACTGTTACAATTAAAATAAATAAAATACCATAAGCCAGACTGATTCATGTGACTGCCTGGATGTACTGTAACATCAAAGTAACATGCATGGTTTGATACAATTTCGACCTAGGAAAATCAACCAATGTGTTAAGGCTTAAGGGAGCTGTTATTAAGTACTTTGTAGCAACGCATAGCAAAACTTATGGGAACGCTTAAGCAGTTAAGGGGAAACATTTAGTGACAGCCTTTAATGGACCCTTAGGTTTGTAGCATTCGGCACAATTGTCTGTTTCTGACATTTGCCCCATACTACAGTCCCACCCCTGACACTGATTGACAGGTTTGTGTGAATGCATCGCAAATGCAAAGAGAATTGCGATTGCTTTTGAGTTTTGGCACACTCAGTATGCAATGCTAAGTAAATTAAATCGCAAATAAGTCATTCTATTGCAATATAAATATGACCGGGTTGTAACGTATGAGACATGAAAAATGCAACTGCAAATGGACTGCATTTACATTTGAAATTTAATTCAAATTTGAATGAAATTCAATTTTCATTCATTACCTGTGTGCCCATCTGTCCACAGAAGCCATCAATCAATCAGATTCAATCAATCCGAACTCTCCACCATGGGCAGAACCAAAGAGCTGTCCAAAGATGTCAGGGAAAAGATTGTAGACCTACACAAGGCTGGAATGGGCTACAAGACCATCGCCAAGCAGCTTGGTGAGAAGGTGACAACAGTTGGTGCGATTATTCGCAAACTGAAGAAACACAAAATAACTGTCAATCCCTTCAGTCTGGGGCTCCATAAAAGATCTCACCTTGTGGAGTTTCAATGATCATGAGAACGGTGAGGAATCAGCCCAGAACTACACAGGAGGATCTTGTCAATGATCTCAAGGCAGCTGGGATCATAATGACCAAGAAAAAGTGCCCATGCTCAAGAAAGCACATGTACAGGTCCGTCTGAAGTTTGCCAATGAACATCTAAATGATTCAGATTCGCCATGTTTGGAGGAGAAGGAATGCTGCCTATGACTCAAGAGCACCATCCCTACCGTCAAACATGGAGGTGAAAACATTATGCTTTGGGGGTGTTTTTCTGCTAAGGAGACAACAACACCGCATCAAAGCGACGTTGGACGGGGCCATGTACCATCAAAGCGACGTTGGACGGGGCCATGTACCATCAAATCTTGTGTGAGAACCTCCTTTGCTCAGCCTGGGCATTGAAAATGGGTCGTGAATGGGTATTCCAGCATGACATTGACCCAAAACACACAGCCAAGGCAACAAAGGAGTAGCTCAAGAAGCAGCACATTAGGGTCCTTGAAATTGCCTAGCCAGTCACCAGACCTTTATCCCACAGAAAATCTGTGGAGGGAACTAAAGGTTCGAGTTGCCAAACGTCAGCCTTGAAAACTTAAGGACTTAAAGAGGATCTGCAAAGAGGAGTGGGACAAAATCCCTCCTGAGATGTGTGCAAACCTAGTGGCCAACTACAAGAAACATCTGACCTCTGTGACTGCCAACGAGGGTTTTGCTACCAAGTACTAAGTCATGTTTTACAAAGGGGTCAAATACTTATTTCACTCATTAACATGAAAATCAATTTATAACTTTTTAGCGTTTTTCTGGATTTTTTTGTTGCTATTCTGTCTCTCACTGTAAAATAAACCTACCATTAAAATTATAGACTGATCATTTCTTTGTGAGTTGGCAAACGTACAAAATCAGCATGGGATCAAATAATAGTTTCCCCACACTGTAACAGTTATTAAGGCCAGAGACTTTCTAAAAATATTTGATGTTCTTTCATAATTTAATTTCATCATAGCAATGTCGTGTACTCCATAAGGCCATGTATTTTTTGTATTTTCCTTAATGAATCAACTCATTTTTCTAAAACTTGTATCTGTAAACCTGCTTTGCAACAATGCAAAATTGATGCAAAACTTAAACTTTTGAAATAAGAGTTTGATGTACTATAAAAACAAAGCAATACCACACAAGCAAGAGTGCTGTTGTGGTGATTATTAGCATGGCTGTGATTAGGCTATAGGTACATGTCAGAGATAATCACAGCTGTGCTGTTATTGAATTATACTGAATTATTTTTGCATTATATTGTGATTTTGTTATTCAACAGCTGCATAATCAAGTCATCAATACTGAGTGACATTTGAGACTAATGGCCCTTTAGTGCGTGACTAATGGAAATGACTATAAAAGTAGCTAAAGCAACACTAAAGCGACCCAAACCTGTATGACTTATAACAAAAAAAGAATGATTTAATAATGCACCTGTCACTTTTTTCCATGCATTTAGTTAAATGGGGACTGAGGCTTTCTAATCTTCAAGAAAGATAATTACAGAAATTTCACTACGTGAACTACTACTCTAAGATTAAATAAAATCAACTAACAATGACAAGACTAGAAACTTATACAGCTAAACCTCCAAAAATGTTCCTCCAAAGGTTGTTTCTCAGTGTTTCCTGATGCTACATGCTCAGAGGACTACAGGAGGCCACTCATGTCTTCATTGATGCATGAAAGAACACAGTCATACTGTCTGTGATACTGTCACACATTCTAATGCCAAACTGCTTGTAACGAAGTTCACATCTCACAGCTCTGACAGAAATGCCCATTACAAACCAGCTCATCTTCAGATCTGAGATTCCTTTTCTGAAAAGTCTGGTTCTGTTTCCCCTTTCTGTCAGAGATATTGACTGTCAGGACTCAAAAGGTTCCTCTGAATTATTTATTCAGTCAAGGTCACCTTCGCTACCTCCTTAAAATTTCCATCTTAAAGGTGACTCTGGGCTGTTCTTAGCTGGGTTTGGGACACGGTCATGCTGTAGACCCTACCTACCCATCTGCTGTAACGTGACCTCACTGCAGTAACGTTACAAGTACACAGATGTCAGCAATGTTTGGAGTAACAAAACATATGTCCCAGACGTCAACAGGTCTATTAATAACTGACAAATCATTAGACACTTCAGGGCTCGCAAAATCGCTAGCCCGACATCCCGGGGCTATTGTGTCATCCAGTCGGGCTACCAAAATGCATTTCCGTCTTCCATCTTATAAGGAGGAAAAATATATTGCAATGCTTTTGCATCCTCTCACAAATTTGGTCGGATAAATATGTTGCATGTTATGTTCGGACATCAGGGAGCCACTATCAATATGTGGGGTATTGAAATTGTGTTTGAAACTGTGTATCAGTGACGCTCGTCCTGTCAGTCATTACTATCCTCACGTGACAAGTCAAATCTCCTGCAGCAAGATTAAACGTGATAGAGCGCATGCGCAGTGGAAAAAAAAAAACGCTGATAGTTGTGTGTGTGCGTGTGTGAAAATAAGAGCCGCATGGATTTACGCAGGTATTTCAGTTCTGAAGTGGAAACCGATGCACAGATGGAGAAAGCTGACGAAGGAGATGCTATGCCCTCAACGTCAAATAGCATTTTCATATCTGTGACTTGATATTTCAGATTCAGAATCTGACACAGACTAAATTATGTTCTATATTGTTTTTACAAGTTCATAGAAATTTCAGTTCACTTAGAACCAAATATTTGTATTGATAATTTCAATTTGATTATTTTATATGATTTTTGTTATTTGTGTTATGAAAACGTTTTTGCTTGATGTTTTATCTCCTTTACAATATTCTACATTAAAAATATATATATATTTTTTTAATTGGGCTACTTAAATTCATTTCGGGCTACCAAAATTTGATGAGTGCCTGCCCGAAGGGCTACCAAGGATTTTGAAATTTTGCGAGCCCTGTAGTATATATTTTTAACTCCCAAACTACTTATATTTTAATATTTTTACTTAGTCATAATCAATGACTATACTTTAATAGTATAATTTGTATCATTTATTTTCTATTTCTATTCAATTTCGTCATTGCCAATGCTTATACAATTAGTTGTTTCATGCACAAAATAACATTTTATAATTAGTGGTGCTTGGAAGTTTTGCCACAGCAAGCACCGCTCACATTTTCTTCAGAAAATGTAACTGGTTGAATATAGTTTTTGTTAATGTTGTTAAATTAGACACAAGTCAGGCATGTTCTTGACAGATTTGTAAGATTCACTCACAAGATTAAGTAAGATTAACTCTGTCTTATACAGAAACAAACCTAAGAGTATGAAAGAAAATATCGATACTAGTTAACACACATTCGTATAGATGCATCCACAAATATAAAAGAGGGAACAATTGTTGGAGCTTCATACTAAAAGCTTTAAAACAGTGTGATTTCTTTCTCCAAATGTGCAGAAATCTAAGCAAGCTGAACACAGTGATTTTAAGAGCGTTTTTTCCCTGCCTGATTTCAGGTTACAGTGAGAAGTGGTACGCAGTACACTTCTCACTGTACAGTGGTTACAGTGAGAAGTGACTATGAATATATGCACAGCTCTTCTACTGGACTATAATTTTTAAGATACATGTCATATTTGAGTTAGCACTCTCTTCCTGTGAACACTCAGCCATTAATGAGCTCTTGAAAGACTCCATCCATTAAATTTTTACTTTTTTGTAAAATAAGCCTAGGTAAGTGTTCTAAAATAAGTTTAGTAAGTGTTCATAAAATTAGTACAATTACCAGGAGTCATCTCCGCTAATCTACAGCACAATGAAAAGCTCCAGAAGGGTGAAATATTCAGAGAGTGCCATATTTAATGTTTTTAGCAGCATATGTTTTTTTACTGCTACTTGAAATTATCACTATATCAATTTTAAGGAGGTCATATCATTTATCCTTTGACATGAAAGCAAAAGTACTCAAAACTTGCTACCCATTCCAAAACAGCTACTAAATATACTGTAACTACAGCTACTGTAACTTTGTCACAGATTAATCAACAGAAGCATTTTTACACATTAATGTACTGAGTAATCAAACACTTTGTCTATCTAGTCATGGTGAGGTCATAAGAAGAAAGCGCTAAGAACCCAGCTTGTTCATTTTAAAGTAACATTTCACCCAAAATGAAATTCCTCTCATAATTTATTCACCCTCTTGCTATTCTAGGTGTATATAACTTTCTTTATCCAACACAATTGGAGTTATTTTAAATGATGTCTTTGCTCTTCCTAGCTTTGTAATGGCACTGAATAGTGCCTGAGATTTTGAAGCTCCAAAAAGTGTATCTATCTATCTCTCCAGTTACACCAAAATCTAGAATATTGTCTTGAATAGAAATTGTGAGTGGAAAGGGCCTTTAAATATTGTTGTGAACAATAAAAGGGCCTTGAAGTTGAAAAAGGTTGAGATCCACTGCTGTAAATCATGACTCATATGCAGACTGCTTATTTTAACTGCAGCCTTTTTCCCATTTAATTATCACACTTGGCCACACCATGGTTTTGATTTAAAGTTTAAGGAAGTATGCTAGGAGATGATGCCATATAATTAACAGAAAAAACTAACAGGTGACAAATAAATAGTGCAGTCTTTGAAATGTGGCTGGCTGTTGAAAGAACAGCCACACAGACCAGCAGAGATATGTTTGTTCAGTGAAGGCCTGAGGAGTTTTGGCTCACCTGACATGAAGTGAGGTCTGCTGTCTGACGGCACCAGACTGTCCACGATGTCTGACCTTTTCTGGAGAAGCAGAGATATCATCTCAAAGCCCTCAGGACCTAAAAACTCAAAGAGCTGAGAAAGAGAGAATTGGCAACAAATAATTGATAAGGAAGTGCATTACACACAGTCTCCTAAACACATGCTCCGCTGAACATCGACGGCTCCTCTGTGGAGATTGTCACAAGAGCACCAAGTTTCTTGGTGTTCACCTGACGGAGAACCTCACCTGGTCGCTCAACACCAGCTCCATAGCCAAGAAAGCACAGCAGCGTTTATACTTCCTGAGAAGACTAAGGAAAGCACATCTTCCATCCCACATCCTCACTACATTCTACAGAGGAACCATAGAGAGCATCCTCTCCAGCTGCATCACTGCCTGGTTTGGGAATTGCACCGTCTCAGACCGCAAGACCCTTTAGTGGGTAGTGAGGACAGCGGAAAAGATCATCGGGTCTCTCTTCCCTCCATCATGGACATTTACACCTCACGCTGCACCCGCAAAGCCATCAGCATTG
>JAZGTI010018827.1:0-11418 GCA_036877585.1 Botia kubotai
ATTGTTCACATACATAAAGTTAAGTATAATCTGTCAAGTTGTCATGACAAAGACACTGGCAGGTTATGATGTATTGGTTTATGTCAAGTTGTCATGTCAAAGTCATCTCAAACAATGTCATCTTTGCATTAAAAATGACATAACTGAGCGAATTACACTTAATGACAGTTGTCATAAACATGCATAAACCCTCCTTCATATTCATGACGTGTCATGTCAGTCCTTAAGTAAAGTGTTACCCATTTGTTCAGCAGTGCTTACATATTTACTGCAGTTGCCTAAAATTTGTCATCCACATTCAGCTGCAGTTTATAACATTTGCCTTTTTTCACCATTTCTGTTCAAAACATAAAATTGCAGGTTGCTTGCAGAGTTATTTTCGTAACATAAATGACTAATTTAAATACTAAAGCTTGTTCTAGCTGCTTGTAGTTTGTTCTAACCACTGTAAGAACAAGCTACAAACACTCCACTGTTCCAGCACCCACACACGTGATTTAGTAGCCGGATCTTCTTTCTATTTACACGTGATGTAACCTTAAATCCCACAAAATTATAAAGAAAAAAATTATAATCCCTCAAAATTGTAAATCAGATTAAGACAAGGAGATTGTTTTAAACACTGATCTGTTATGTACTTGCTCAATAACCAAAAGTCTGTAACCAAAAGAGTTATGGAGTGCAGCTTTAAGAAGATAACTCCAAGTAACTTGCAATTTTATGTTTCAAACAGCAATGGTGATAAGTTCTGTATTGCAGCTTTAAAGATTCTGTCTTAATGTGTAATAACTAACTGGCCAGTTTGTGGAAGGACAATATTACAGTCAGACAAACTTTTAAGTGTAATAGCTAGGTAATAGCCTAATGCTAGTGTAATAGTAATTAATAATAATTAAATTACTTTAACAGAAATTGTGAATCTTTTTGGTGTCTTTTGCATTTTCCATCTGCACAGTGCTAAAAAATGTGTGAACTAATTACAATCTCTGTTCGTTCTCTGTAATGTTCTGTAGAATGTTGCACAGAACATTTCAAAAGCCAAATATGAGCTTCCTGCTACAAACCATTCAGACAAAAATGTGGCAGAACCTTTGAACAGCAAGTCAGAAGTGGATCCACAGCCAATACATGATGCTCAGGTCCAAAAGAATGAAAATGTAGCGGAGAAGGATGAGAAAGGTGTGAATGATTGGTAGTCCAACTTGCGATAATATCTATTTCATACCCTGTGTTATTAATGGCATAAAATTAAGATAAACATAGTCTAGATGTATTCAAATTTAAATAAAAATTTGAAGATAAAATTACCAGGATTTGCATTTCATAATAATGTTTAGATTTTAATTATAACTAGATAGGAACATTTCCTAAAGAAAATGTGAGTGGTGCTTGCCGTGGCAAAACTCAGGCCAGAATATTTTAACAATGTTAACATGTTTTAACATGATGCTAACATGATACACGATAGGTAAATTTGACGTTCTAATGGTGAGACATTGCTTATTAATTTAATTACACGGTTACTAGGGCACCGTAAATGGTTACTAGGGAGTAGCTAGACCGGTTACAGGGTAAAAGTAATAGATGGATATGTGCCTGAATCAAAAGAGCCAACTTCCATATCTCTATGATGTTCTGGTGCTGAGATACTGCAAATTCATGTTGGTTGCTAGGGTACTGTAAATTGTTGCTAGGGCATGGCTGTACAGTTTTAATAGTAATAATTAAAGACTACTTGCCAGTCTGAGTCAAAAGAGGCCACCCACTTGTATCTGTGATGTTCTAATGCCTCTCACCTTTTTTAATGGAAGTCAATGGGGTGGTTGCTAGGGCATGAATATTAAATTGTAATGTCACCATTTGTTGCTGCTTGCTAAGCCGAGCGATATGAGCCCATGTACATAAGTATCTTACAAAATTCAGCCCAATATTAAATCTATGGAATTTTTTGCCATACACCTTTTTCATACACCCAAAAAACGTCGTACCTTTTATAAAAGTCATAGCACCAAACCCACAATAAGATGGTCGATTTGACACCTCATTCATGGGTCTACAACAAACCATGTGAGATGAGTAGCATGTAGAAATTGCCCACTAATAAGTATGTCAAATTAGTTGCGCTTATTAGTATTAGTAGTATTATCCACTAAGTATTAGTGGCACTTGTGAAGCAAAGCATCACTATTATTATCCGACATACTTATTACATGTAGAAGCATGTAGAAATCATGCTAGCATCATGCTAAGACATGCTAACATCATGCTAAGTCATGCTGACATCATGATCTAGTTTTACATACTGCAACTAGTTTTATTTTGGAAAGTAAAAGTAATGCCTGTGCTAATCTGATCACTTAGAAAAGTAAATGCACACCTCTTCAACAATGATGTACAATTTTAGTAGCATCAAAGTTTAGGATTAGGAACCTTAAGTGTACAAAATAGTAATAGTGATGTTTGCTAAAATTGTATGTGTATTATGGTATTATGAGCCTACCCATTGTATTGATTATCTATACTACTACACTTTTTATATGAGCCCCATTAGTCTTTTACACCTGTATTAGAAACTAAATTTCCCTGTTTACTCTGTACAGTATGTAAGTAAAGTTTTTACTTTCTGCCTATCAGCTACTGTGATTTTAAAACAATTACCCATCCCCAACTCCAAACCAACAACTAAGAATGAAACTGAACACAAACAAGCTAATGAACAAGTTCCAGAAGCAATGATGAACATCAAAGGAAAATTCATAAAGACAACAGGTGGGGAAAAGATTAGATTTTTCTAGCTATTTACAATCCAACATTCACTCATTTTGTCTATATGTAGATACTTTGTTGGATGAAGCTGGAATTCTGGAGCCAAAAGATGACAGCATCATAATCAGAATTGGGCACGTGAACGATGATAAAGCCAGAATTGGAGAAAGGAAGGAAGATGCCATTATGTATGACAACGAGGGAGAGATAGAGAAACAGCTCTCCATGATTAAAGGTGTTTTTATTTTTACATTTGCTACATAAACCTAAATGCATTCATCTATACCGCTATCCAGTGTAGGGTCATGGAGCAAGCTGGTGCATATTGCAGCATTTCTCAGGCTGTAGGCAGGGAAACATCCTGGACAGGTTGCCATTAATTACACATAAGCGGACTGTGCTATGAGGCAAAAGTGTTACCCATTTAGTCACCGTGCTTTTCATCACACATAACAATGTTATTATTAATATGGTAAAAGGACTTTTACATTGAAATACCAAAATATGTAAATATGAAGGAAATGCATTTACAGTATACAGAACAGTACAGAAGCTTATCTGGCAGGTGGATCAGAAGCTTGTAAAACAAAAATGTGAATTGTATGATTGTTTAAGCTCTTTCATAAATTGTTCCGTTTAAAATGGCTGTAAAGCTGCCCAAAGCCAACTTTACGCTGCAAAGATGGCACAGAAAGTGCATTTGGATGTAAATAAATTAGACTGCTTTCAGAAGTTACTGATACATGAGCAGGCCTAGCTTGACTGTGTAAATGCCTTAAATCGTTTTGAGAAAAGGCTGTTTATAAACAAGTAAAGTTCTGCATTACGGATGTAATGTTTTATCCTACTTGGTGTCATAGGTGTATATTACACACTACACACATTTTTTTTTATGTTGCTAGCATTCTTCCAGCTTGTATTGGCATAAGCATTTTGTATAAACACGGATTTGATTTGACAGATTTTCTTTTTAATACTGTTTCCAAGTGTTTGCAAGAGCTAATTTTTTCCTAATTTTCTGGGTTTTGACAAATAAAAATCAAGGTTCTAGGCAGGATCAAGAGGATGACATGGCTAATTATAACGGTGATGATGACAACCAGCCAGAGTCTGAGGACGAAAAGCAAGCAGAACTCACAAGGATGTAAGAAACACATTCTGGTCATAGGCTGCCTGCTGACACTCTCTTCAGCTGAAAACAGCTGGAGTGATGGTTTTTACCCTATTCAATGGGCTCAACGGACGTTTATATGATGGGAGTACTTGCTGTATACATTTTGCTGGATTAATACTGCACCACTGTATAATGAAGGATTTGCACAACACAGAATTTCTAAATGGAAACTCTCATACGTTACCAGGATAGGCTTTACTAGTGTTCATTTTATATTAAACTTGAATGTAACAAATATCTGTGATATAAAGCCTTTAAATGTATGCACCCAAGTGAAGTTTCCATCAAAAGCTTTTTTTCAAACAAAAGCTGCTTTGCTCTTGTACAGATACAGCAATGCTGAAGCTTAATATGTGACAGTACATTTATGCATTTGGTAGATGCTTTTATTTAAAGCGTCTTACACTGCAGTCAGGCTATACATTTTTTATCAGTATGTGCATTCCCTATGAATCGAACCTGTGACTTTGGGTTAGGCAGTGGTTGACCAGTGGAGTTACCTGTCAGCTACAAATTAAACATTGAACTTTAAATTGCTAAGTCTTTTTGTAACAATTTCCTGTTTTCATTAAGCTGGATGTCTAGACATTGTAACTGCTAAAAAACACACAGGAATTTCATTAGAGTTGAATAATTTTACGATTTAGACTGTTCATCACCCTGTCCACATTTTCACTAACTCGTTTAATAATAGCACATTTTAGTATTTTATTTTCTGTCATTTGTGAAGTATTGATTTAGGTTTTAAATTGATTTTGTTGTAAATATGATTTTAGATTTGGTCTTAGGTCTTATAATAAACATTTTTTGTTTTACTTTTTCCTAATTTGTTTTTGTGAACTGTTGAACAACAACTAGGGTGCTGTATACTGTCTACTTTGTTTTTAAAAGTACCATGTAAAATAGTATATAATATTTCAAACAGCACATAAGCTCACTGTTTCATTGTGTAATTCTGCAAAGTTGGCTCCAACAAAAAGACCTAACTTTTGTCAATCAGATCAAATAACAAATCCAGTAAAATGTTTATTCCCAGTTCATTTTACACTGCAAATGTAGGGGCAGGTGCATTGCATTGTGGGATGCACCATTCAGTGCAGCATGCTCTGTTGTATGCTGCAAATTTTGATAAAATGAAGCAACTTTGTCTTGCATTCACAACACTTGCATTCTATGTATATCATATGCTCTGCTACTACATCACTGTAGTACACACATAAGACACACATTTAAAAATGCACAAAATGTTTAATTCCACTGACTCACCAAAACTTTTACAAACAAACCATTTTACAAGGATTTGCTCTTTCTTACATATACACTTACATATATTTGTTATTGACATTGTACAAAACATCATGCTGAGATTCCCTCAAAAATCCAATGTGCCTCTTAAGACACATTTACAGTATCCTGTCAACATCTGGATCTGGTGAATGATCTGGAAGTGATAATCTTAAAACCACTGAAACGAAAATACACAAGATTATTCCTAAAACAGTTATTGATATTATTTTATTCAGTGGCCATATGTGTGCAGTTAATGTTTTGAAATTCATGCTGGAATCGTGGTTCTTCTTAAATTATCTTGATTATGGGAAAGTACTTGTGTGCGAAGTCAAATTCAGGAAGGGTCTAAATAAAAATGGGGAAGAATCAGTAAGTTTCATAAAATGTGAAAACATCTAGGTATGATTTAACTATGTTACAGGTTCAGCACAAGTCAAGCTTTTTACAGTGCATATCCTATGGTGTTTATGCCACACAATTATATACACATTATTTAATGTGCGTGACTACACAAGTCTGCATACATTTCTTGATGTATACTACTATTTAAATTCTACAAAAAAACTCATTCTGATTAGTGGTGGACAGAGCGACGCTTCGTAAAACACAAACAGTTGAAGCAAATGTGTTTCCGAGGCTTCAAAACAATACGACACCCGTCTCCACGATGACACCTAGTGGTCACTAGCAGGTTGATCTGAAACAGCCTTGACAACCATTCACACAAGCGTTGAAATTTGTGAAGAACAAGAAAGTGCGTGGGGGAGCTGACAGCGTTCTCGACTGGCATGCTGTCGCCTTGCGTGTGAATCCCGGGTGAAGTGTGAATCCCGGGAGAATTGTGTTTTTCAATAATGTTTTTTTAATGTGTTGAGTTTTTAATAGCTGTAAGACAACAAGATGAGCTTGTTTTTGTAGGCTCCTCACTAACCATAAAAAATTGATGAAAATTAATAAAAGAAATCAAGCCACAATGTCTCACATTTGCTACATATTAAGATTTTTATTAAAGAATATTAATTGCTCTACTGTCCCAAATGTAACCGGTCTTACTCGCACCCACTCCAAATGAGACTACAACCGACAATCAGTCAGCATGGGAGTCAGGCGCTCTAACAAGAGGCTTAAGGCCAATTACAGCAGCCTCCATTACATAAGTTACTCTGTTACTCCATTACTTACTCCAGCCTTGGAAAAAGATCCCCTCACAAAAACCCACAAGGTGAAGATGTGTTAACTTCACTTTTAAACTTTATGGGAGTTGTGTGCGGTTGTGTGGTTTGTTCATAACCCTGCCAATCAAATGCAGGTTCGGCAGGTGGGCCAGCTGTTAAAAAGGTTTACTGTCTTTCCCAACAGATTTGCATCATAAGTGTATTACATGATTATGTCTTTGCATTGTTGTTTAATTTTATAAACGAAAAGACAATGCAAAATTATTGTCACTGGTAATCGGCAGCCACTGGTAATCAAACAGCACTTCAGTACAGCTTAAGTTTTTACTATGACACATCTTTTACCTTGTTTTCCTTCTTGTGTCCTCCAGCCAGAAGTTTCACCACAACAATATTGGGTTTGGCCACTTTAAGAATGTGATTAACCTGCAACATGACACAAAACCACCCAAAAGCATCAATATACGAGTTACTTTTTAGACAATTAGAATTAACAATTTTAATAATAATAAATTATATAACAAGAATCTAAGGATGTTTAAGGGACCTCTGAATCTGCGCTGGTGACATTTTCAAGTATAAGTTTGGCCTGCTGGAAATGTTTACTCCCTGCCATGTAGAGATCCGCAGAATGGGGGGGAGGATTGTACTTTTTCAAATCTGACATTTCCTACACACAGGAAGTTTGTAGTTTAATATTTGTACAGATTAATTGTAATACAGGATGCAAGGAAATCCATTGGTACCTTAAACTGGATATAGTGCACAGGCGGAGGCGTGACAACATTGTTGAAAGGAGCAAATTGATGCTCATAACGGACCTGCTCGCTGTCCAGCTTAAAATGAGGTTTACGCACCTTTCTGTCCATATCCAATGCTATCATCGTCTACATAGACAAAAAAATGAAGGGCACTTTGAAATGGCATACTGTTTTTGAAAGGAAGTACTACACAAGTGCACAGTTTCTAAATTGTCTGTATGCATGGAATACCCAACTGACTTGCTAGATTTGGCAATGTGCAGTATACAAGTGAGCTTACCTCTGTGGACTGATGTAAGCTAATATGTGATGGACACAGCATCCAATTGCAAGTGTGACAAAGGAGCCATAAGTCAATAAATATCAATTGTGCATGTCATACACATCAACCTGTGAATGCAGATACGATGGCTAGACTGCGTTACATTACACTGAGATCTGATTACAATGCGTTCTCGACATGCAGATCAGATAACATTCAGATCACAAATGCATTTACATCTATGTGGACAAAATCTGGATACAGGTCCCATGTTAATGCCAAGTATAAACGCAGCCTATGTATTGCACATCAATAATCTAGTATCCTATTCTAACTATTGTCGAACACAAATAGGACCTTAATCCCAAGTAATTTACATTGCATTAAAGGTTGAAAGTTCCATTTTATCAGTTGAAAGTTCCCTGGTAACTTATGAACTTAGACTAAAACACACTGTGTGTGTTTTATATGGCTTCTCACCTTGTACATGCCAGCACACATATTTTGATAAGCCTGACTCATGGTGACTTCTTTATTCAGAGGGCGAGCTGTGAAAAAAAATAGAAATTAATGATTGCAACTGGATGAGTGGTAAGTAAAAGATGACTTCTACTACTATTCTTTTAAACCTCCAAATCTTACAGAACAATAGAAAAAAGTGAGAACCTTTCTTCTTTTTTTTGCTTTTCTTGCTGCTTCGAACTTTTAGATGCTCCTCCAGAATTCTCTCCTCGGCCATCTGAGAGCTATCTGCTCGGCTCAAAGTGGACATCAGCCATGGATAAAGGAACTCTGAGAGATACCAGTACACATACAGCAAGAGATAGAAACATATCACTACTACAGCATCAAACAGGTGGGTTAAAGCATGTGTTTGTTTAACACAAATAGTCGTACCAGTAAATGTAGTAATACTCATGCATGCTGTACAGCTCCAGCTCAAAACCACTGAGCAAGTACTGGATCATGATTTTCAGGTTGTGATAGAGAATCCAGGTGCCCAGACATGCTAAATGCTGCCTCTGAGGTTCCAGCTTCATCAACAGACTGTGGAGAGCAGCATCCACTTTCTCAGCCTGAGAAACAGCCAGAGACGCCTGATGATGCAGTATAACAGACATGATGGCAACACAGAAAAAGTTTTAATGTAGCTAATCTCTGGCCTTGGATGGCACAGCCACAAGCTGCTAATAGATCATTTGACCACGATTGACCAGGAGCTTAACCAAAAGTTAAATTTAAGAGAATAGTGGACTTCACACCACAACTATAAAAATTATACAGAGAAACAACATCGTTAGGATCACATTCAGAGCGATTCTTTTACAACATTTTAATTTAAAGGGCTTGTGTAGGGATGCCACAATATACCAGTGTTGACAATTACAATGATACTGATAATTATGATTGTTGATACCTTTTGAGTCACTTTTATTTTATTTTATTTTAATGTCAGTTCCTAATTCTGTTTTTCTCAATCTCATAGATGTTCACAAATACTTCTCTTGAAATCTATGACAGCCCATAGAATGGTAGATAGAAAAGTTATGAAATTTGCCATACAAATACAGGACAGTCTGAAATGTATATAGCCATAGCCATTTGAGTCTCTTTCTCAAACCCTCTAGCGTCACCAAAGTTCAAAGTTTCACTCATGCTTATGCTCATAACTTCTGAACTGCAAATCTTAGAAACAAAATTCTTTTCTCCTGATTCCTTGTCTCATGCCGATTCACAACACACCATATGACATAATTTCCAGTCATGGAAATTTTCCTCAATTTAAAATTTTCTGAATTTTAAAACTTTTTTAATTTTAAACCAACTTTTTAAAACTTCTACGGCATTTGTCCGTTTTGCACGAAATGTGGTTTGTAGCATCTAGCGACACTCATGACAAAAAGCATACCATTTTCTTCTTTAATTATTATTTTTCGTATTTAATTATTACCATGGAAACTGTCCAGCCATGCCCTAGCAACCATTTAGAGCACCCTAGCAACCAACAAGAATTAGCTATATCTCTGTCCAGAACATCAGAGACATGGGAGTTTTTTTTTGGTTCCTTTGATTCACACACACATACCTTTATTGGTATTTTGGGCATCATGCTAAGTCATACTTGAGCACACCTTTTAATTTAAGTCAGTACTTATCACTTGTGGATCGACTGGAATTTTGAACAAAAACAGCCAGTGTTACAGACTGATATAATGCAGATTCACACCTCATCTTGAAGGGTGGCAAACTCCTCCAGTATGTGACCCAGTTTGTCTCTCTGGCGTGCTCTGTTGTGTCCCTGAATTTGGATAAGACTGCAGAACGGCTGTGAGACACAACAACCCTCATATTTCATCAAATCAATAACACTTCATTATCTGTTATAGTAACATGTTCTAGCAAAATTCTAGCAAACCTGTGTGCAGTGTGTGACAAAGGAGTCAATGTAATCTTTTGCCTGGTAATTGTTGTTTAAACTGCATCTGTGGGGAAAAAAGCACAATGTTTTTGTGACTGTTGGATGGAACATTATTGCAAAATAACCCCCAACCGTAATTCATAAGGGAATAGTACACAAATGTTCCACTCACTTTGTGGACAGAACAGGAGGGGAAACAAAGTGACGCAGTGCATCTTTGATCATATCTTGTATCAGATGAGTCCCAAACCCTTTTTTTTATTGTCAATCAGAAATGTGGTCTATGTAACGCAGTCAAAGACAAACAGACAACAAGTAAGTGTTCATTCAGTTATACATTCAGTTATGGTCAAAGACCATCAAATCACCAGAGAAGAGTTTTGTAATCTCAGACCTGCAGCAGAGATCGAGAGAGCACACAGGGTGACTGCTCACTGAACTCACAGAGGAAATCCTGCAGACATAAATACAGTCAGTGTCACTGGTTACAATTATCCACTGCCATAGAAAGACACAAAACGAAGAGCCAGTTAGTGTTGTATAAAAGGCACTATTAAGCATGACACACAAGAGATCACACAATATTCAAAATATAGCACAGCTACCAATGTCCTATTGCATTTATAAAACATTCTACAACATAAATATATTAAGGACATAAGATCTCCTAACTCATTAAGCGCCTTAATCCTTCCACTAGAATTCCCTGACATAAACAAAGATTAATAGTAGGCATCTGCAATTGTTGTCTTCTTGGGGATATACACATTACGCTGTAAAGTTAAGTCAACTCTTTATTCATAAACCAACTACAAACCCTGTATAATATACATCTTGCACATTATTTGCAATAATATCATGTATTCTGTTTTCCATGTTGAACATGTTTGACAACTGTTCTGTTTTCTCATTTTATGTAAAGCTGATTTGAAGCACAACATTTTAAAAAGCACTATATAAATAAAACCGAATTAAATTAAAGACCCTTAGCATCCATGAACAAAACGTGACCATTTATAAAAGCCAACATACAATACACAAATGAATATTTTTTTCAACCATATAACAGCCTACTGATTGGCTATATGATGTGGTGGAAGAATTGTTTACTGTGATTATTTTAAATACATTAAATACAACAGTCATGTTGCCATTTACCAAGGTCAAAAATGCTTTACTCTGCTTCCATCTCATCTTTTACAAGCCATTTCTCCAGCAGTCACACCAGCTCTTACTCATATACATCTCTCCTCACTGGCATCTTCCCCACTTCATTTAAGCAGGCTAGGGTAACCCCACTGCTAAAGAAACCTAACCTAGATCCAACACTTCTTGAAAGCTACAGACCGGTATCCCTGCTTCCATTCATGGCCAAAATTTTAGAAAAAGTCGTGTTCAGTCAACTCTCTGCCTTTCTCTTCCAGAACAACCTCTTGGATATCAACCAATGCGGCTTCAAGAAAGGTCATTCGACCGAGACTGCACTGCTCTCGGTTGTTGAAGACCTTAGAATGGCTAAAGCGGACTCCAAATCATCTGTTCTTATTCTGCTGGATTTGTCAGCCGCTTTT
>JAZGTI010018829.1:0-11418 GCA_036877585.1 Botia kubotai
AACGATTCTATAAGCTTGTACTTTTACTGTAATTAAATTTAGCATTTTTTCCTAGATAAACTACTGAACACGTGTTGATAATTTAGTTTTATGTTTTCCTAACCAAATTTTCCCAGCTAACAATTTTAGTTTGTAAGAAATGTTATTTTGAATGTTTGAGGAATGCTCAAAACATTTGAGTTTTAGACGTATGAACATTATTGCTTGGTTATAAGAACGGTATTTAAAATTGTAATAATTCTGTAATTTTTTTGAAGTTCCACTAACAGTTTAAGAATAACGTTTTAATATATATTATATATAACGTTAAAAAAATGTGCCACTAACGTTACTGCAAGAACATTTTTTGATAACTTTGAGAGAACGTTCTGAGAATGTTTCCTGTTAGCTGGTTAATATTTAAAACACATTCATGATTCTGCACTATTTCTAGGCCACTAATGAAATATAAGCACTATTTGTCACTGTGTGTGACATTGACTATATGAATGTTTTTGTACAAAAGGTCAGATTCCCTTTCTGTCATGGCATCACACAAGGTGCTCTTTTGAAATTCTTAAATCCTGCTGGGATAACATGACTCATCAGGCCAGCTTACGTGCATGCTGTCATAAAATCAAAAGGAAAAGAGTGCATAACAAGAACTTACAGTAGGCATTCCAAAAGTCCTAATACAATGTGTTGTATTTAATTATTATTATATATATATTTATTTTTTACAGTGGCTGTGCCTGTGCCAAAATATTGCATTTACATTTAGCAGACGCTTTTATCCAAAGCGACTTACATTGCATTATACTACACATTGATCACTATACATTGAGTATGTGCAATCCCTGGGATCGAACCCATGACCTTGGCGTTGTTAACGCCATGCTCTAACCACTGAGCTACAGGAAAGCGTATTGCATCTAAATATCTGTGTATTTGATTTGGGAGCAAAAATATTAGTGTTCAGACATTTACAGTTTTTTTCGTAATCTTGATTTTTTTGCATCTGTACTCCTGAAGCCCACTGTCTACTGTACATTAGATTCAGTATCAGTTGTGTGGAGGGACCATGTTTCTATTGTACAGCTCATCACTGAGGCACAGCTGCTTCAATACAGAACTGCCTGACTCGCTCTCCTTCTGACATAATGAGATGAGGTCACTGATTAAAGGAAAGACACACTGACCCTGCAGTTTACTGCCACTGATGTCAGTATGGCAGCTCAGGTCCAGCTCCTCTGGGTCGTCCTGCAGTTCGTCCTGGTCCAGGCTGCCAGAGAACTGGCTCATGACCGACTCCAGGCGCTCCAATTTAGGAGGCCCCTGGCGGTCCCTCAGAGACATATTGACTTAAATGTTTTCATCTACAAGAGCAATGATTATTATTTTAATGCAGTATACAAGAAATATATGATAATATATTGAAATAACAACAAAAAAAATTTTTTATCTTTAAAACTAAATATGACTATGACAATCTTTAAAATTAAAAACTTTTGCATTTTAAACTATTCTCCTGAATCATGTCGAATGAGAAAAGAATGTATTTGCATTGTATTTGTTGTCTAATTAAAATTTCTAAAAATGTTTCTGACTAAAATCAAACACCATAAAAATTTGCTCTCTGTATTACCGTCATTTTAATGTTGCCCCTCCTTCTAATCATTTAGCTACATTTCACTGTTATTTCTGCTAAACATGCATAAATAGCTCGCATTCTGATTTTCGGTCATTGATAATTGCCCCCATATGCAAAATGCATGAAGTATGCATTTAATTTCAGTTGGCTGGTTGCATAATTTGGCTCTCTGGTATTCATATGAGGGGGTAATCAGTTAATGAGGGGCTTCTGTCTTCTCCTCTGACCGGCCCCAAAGCCACTGGCCCAAATGCAAAGTGACAGACACGTCATCAGAGAACACGGGGATGTGATGTCTTGTGATCCCAGAAAGGGTGACAGACATTGATTTTTTTGTGATCTGACGGTACATGTGATGGTAACAGAAAGGAAAGGTCAGGGTCAAATGGCATGACAGTGAGGAAATGGCTGAATATCACGCAATGTCACGGCCCACAAACCTTTTCCTGAACGAAACAATGAATGAATGTAACCATGATTGTTATAAAAAGTGCGAGAGTGTATTAATGATTCATATTAAAAACAGGTGATAAATGTTGTCTGTACCAAGTTAAACAATAGCTCCGGTTATTTGCCGTTTATTTTATTCACTCTATTAAAAAATGAATCATGAATCGAAATTAAAAGGTCAGAGGTCAGATACAGTATAACAATCCACCAATAATGGAATATTTTTATGAAGATTCATGCTTACTGAGTCTGCTTTCTGTGTGCACTGTATACATTTCACACCTGCTTTATATTTTTACTTTTAATTAAAAGTATAATTATACATACTTTGCATTCAAATTTATGTGTGTAAGAGAGAGAGAGAGATTTGTGCTTAATTTCACCTGTCATTGCTTCACTGCGACTGAGAATTTTCCTAATGGTCAGTGCAGGGGGCCAGCAGCTACAATAAGGGGGTGGAGTCAAACACACTTGCGATTTCTTCGCCTAACAATGCATTAAACCTGAACTGTGTAATTTCTACATCACTACTATCAAAATTGCAAAAATGATTGTTTTCACATAAGTTTCCCTGTCTGCCATTGGTTGGCAAAACAATAGCACAACTCAATAGCTGTCAATAGCTGTCAGTCACTCTGTTTACATATTTCTGGAAAATCAATATTAAAATGACCTACTTACTGTTTTCATGAATTGATGATGGGGGTAAAAGTGTTTTTTATAATTACTTATAATCGATGTATCTTCTTCTTTACAAACAGAACAACACTACTGTCAATGTGAAATATAAACAGTCCAATAAAATTAGTTATATCTATATCTCTATATCTCTTGTGGTCAAATGTGAGTGTGTATCAAAAGTTATTTCCAAATAACTGAATAACTGAACACCACCAGATGACACCGCCAGATGACACCGCCAGAGCGCTATAGTAGCTGTTGTGGCACAAATTGGGTATATAATATTGTACAATATGCTATATTATCAAAGGTAGACTTTGTGTGATCCAGAGAGGGGGGTACACAGAAGTATGTACAGTATACATCCCACTGTAGTACACTATACAGTATACATAAAAATGCTTTACAGATATGTCCAAATATGACCTGATCTACTTCTATTAAGACTTAAATAAGATTATTCAACAGCTAACAATTCAGATAAAAAATCTGACTTTATAAATTCATCAATTAATTTTAATCAGTGCCTTCATTTTCTTCTTTAATTTGACATCACTAGTTATCATTAATGGCTCCTATTGCCCAACATGACACCTAACACTATGTGTATCGATGTGATAATTTAGTTAATAAACTAAAGTTACTGTATGTTCAATACTGTATGTTCTACTCTTAATATGAGTACACAGCACAATGATTTTACTGGATTAGATTGGATCTGTGGGAGATCCAAATTCATACGTTTACTTAGGCCTCAAATTGTCATGATAATAACCACGTGTGTGACAACTGCAATTTAAATAAGGTTATTAGTTTGTGATGTAATTAGACAGGATGTGAGTCTCCATTCTATGACGGTACAAACGGAACGGAGGCAATTCATTAAGCAGGTAATAGACCACATTATTGTGCAAATGCTCTCCATAGGACTAAATCAAGCACCGCCATCGCTGCATATTCCTTCATTAAAGTGAATCATAACGTCGGAAGTTGGGAAAACGAAGCTTTGAACAGCAGGAAGGCAAACGAAGGAACTATAAAGAGCTCTTACCTCGTCTTTGAAGCCAGTTTAAGAGAAACACACTGAAACAAACTTCCTTTGTCTTCTCTTAGAGACGAGATTACAACAGGTTGCCGCTGTTCTGCTTCGAAACTCTACATCAGTGCTCTGTCTTAATCTGTGGCCACTCAGCTAAACTGTTTTCTGTTAACTTGAGGAGTTTTGAGGCTGTTTTTCTCATCGAATTATGTCAGCAATACAATATGACCGGCCAGTTCCTTTCAGAGCTCTTACAATGTATCATTGCACCATAGATAAACAAGGGAATCGTTTCACTGGGTGCTCAAAGCCTCCATTGATAGTGTAAAGCTCTGCTACTGGTGTGAGTGTTTGTGTTTGAAATGTTTGTACCAGGAATCAGAGAGCTACAGCTAATCTCTGTGATGTCATCGCTCATGAGATGGGTACTGGTGGAGGACCGGCCGCTGGAATGGTATTTGTTTTGCTAAGTGATTAGCGATGTGTCAGCGGTTTCGAAGGAGAGAAGTTGGATAATCAATATTACGAAACACTGACATTCAAAAACCCCACAGTCTGTGTATTTGTGAAGACAGTTTCATTAAGTGTCTGGGTAGCTTCTAGACACACTACATTTTGTAGCGTTTGTCTTTATCTAGTAAGTTGATCTAGTTTACAGGGTGATTAAGTTTACATATCAAAACTATTGAACTCTGTGGTTTATGTTTTTGCTAATTTTGTGGTAAATGTATTTATACGAGAGACCAAGGCTTTTGCCACACTTCATATTTAGGGTAGGTTCATTTATGAAAAACAAGTTTTGTGTAGATGCATACCTTATAGTTACTACACAAATCATAATAAACAAATCTACCTTTATCACCAAGAAAAGGATATAGCTCTTAGAATACACGTTAACCTTTTGTGACAATTTTGTGACAAGTATTTCATGTGATCTCTCAATATGAGGTCACTTTGTTCCCCAAAACATAAAACTTAAATAGGGAAAGTAAAAGAACAGAAAAATATAGATTTACAAGCGAATCGTGTCACGGTGCAGCACCACCGCGATGTATTTTCACGTTATAATCACTCGCATGAATCCTCACTGTATTGTATCCACTCGGCTGGTTTAGGTCACGTGACGTCACGCCATCCATTCTTCTTCATGCGCGAGCAGGAAGTACACGCGAGAGTGGCTCGTACTGGGATCAGCCATTGTTTGGCCACGTATTAAACCTTTCGTTTTAATTCGTGACGTTTAGCAGTAGATGCATCGAATTTGTGTGTCATCGGTTATTTCGAGGTTGTGTTGCATGTATTTTACAGCTTGCAAATCATCCTGGTCGGTGGTCCGACAGTTGTTGACGTTGGTGCACGGCAGAAGCGTTTATTTCATGTTTGTGCACCATGTTTTGATTTGATTCGTGAATGGTTGATTCCGGTTTCGAGTCCTTTGCTCGCCCTGACAGCCGGTTGCTGCCATGCATGTCATACGCCTGTATATGCAACCATGCAGCCGTGTTGAGACGACACGCTGCCCTAGTGCATAGGTATGCTTTTATTACGTGTACCTTTGTTGTCAGATGTTACTGCATGGTTATTTTGAGTTCTTAGTTTACTGTTTTAACCTCGCACCTGTCTTCTTTATTCTGCCAGTTAATGGTGGGTCAGGATGAACAGAAACCACACGAAAGATGGTGCTTTCTGAGCCTTACTGGGATCACCACATCCCTCTGCCCAAACTGGGATCCTTTCATTCCCGGCTGGTCACTGCCTTTGTTGCCCTGATCTGTTTCATAAACAGCTACGATGGGGACTTTGTCTTTGATGACTCAGAAGCCATCATCAATAACAAGGTGCCTCCTGCATTGTCTTGTAGCTATTTGTTGAAGTGTTTGTTGTAGCCACTTTGTTAAAATGCTAAGATGTGTTTCAGGCGTGAAAGCATCTTGATAGCTAATATAGATTGAAGACAATGTTGTGGAAATGACAGTGTGATAAATATCCACGTGAAGAAATCGTGGGGGTGACATTTGGGTGTGGAGAGATAGACGTCACAAATACAGGATTAAATGTACAGCCATTGTCCTCATTATCGTAACAGTTTTACGGTTTATTATCATTTAGTGTGCGTTTTTGCAATTAATATTTACCTTTTAAGTCTGTTAAATTACTGCTACCAAATTAGTATAAAAATATTATTACAAATATTTTGTGGGAATCACATGATCAATTTTTTCCATGAAAAAGCCACATGTCTTTTCTCTTCGTAGGATCTGAATCCCGCTACCCCTCTGAGTAACATCTGGAAAAATGACTTTTGGGGAAGTAACTTGAGTAGCAACTCCAGTCACAAATCCTATCGGCCACTAACCGTCCTGACCTTCAGGTACGTTCAACATAAAGACAGAAGCGTCCCTCACTGCTGTGTGACTGATGATTAACACAAGGTAATAGTCCAATCTGCTTATGGGGAATATTTTCCGACCTCTTTGCATATATTAGATGTCTGGACTTGTAATTTTATTCTCAGTGGGAAATCAAAGAAGTCCCCCAAGAGCGTCCTCACCAAACGCCACAATAATTGACATTAAAATTGGATGCATATATTGCCTTTTTTCAAACTCATTTCAACATTGTCTTTGGCATTTGACTGCTACTGTGAAGAATCTATATAGGGGGCATAATTCATGTCCTACATGCTGTTAATGACAATGACATCGTTTTGCATAAGTAATGGCCTGTTATCTCAACTTGACCATCAAATTTGTTGGTCTATGATGCTGCCACGTCTGTAAAAGTTTCCTTTTTTATATTGTGGCATTGCATTTTGCTGTTATTTGTTTCGCCGTACATGCCCAGCTGCCTACTTATAAACACGCAGAAATGTCAAAGTCACTTTTCTTGATTCTGATTGGTTGATTGTCATTCTGTTTTTTTAGGATAAACTACCTCTTGGCCGGTGGACTGTATCCGGTTGGCTTCCACTTGCTCAACGTTGCCCTCCACTGTGTTATTTCAGCGTTAATGATTGACGTCTTTTCGATATTAATCGGAGGCCTGCCTCACGACAGAAGAGGATCGAAGCACGACCTCTGTCCGAAAGCCTCGTTCCTCGCTGGACTCTTCTTCGCAGCCCACCCGGTTCACACGGAAAGCGTAAGTAGAGCGGGAAAGTGTTATTCTGCTTGTAAACAATATCCCACCACAATGTTCACTGATGTTGCATGAAATATACATTACAAGACCTGCGGAGAAGAAAGCTTTACCCAGCTGGTGTGCCTCGCTTAGGTGGGCTCTACAGTCAGGCACGGCTATTAACAGCAACCGAACGCTCATTCTGACCTGGCACGGATGCATCAGAGCATGCCAGAGGCAGCCGATGCTCCGGATCTGCTCTTTAATCAGCTTCAGAAAGCCCGGCCCTGGACCTGGAGGGGGTGAGGTTCAGAGAGACCACTGACTCGGGCCTACGGGATGTATCAAAGAAGGTGGCCCCCAGGACTCCAGCCAGGGCTGAATGCAGTTCTGTAATGAGTGCTGCCTCCTGCCTTCACCGTTAATTTGGCCAGAAATACAGGCAATTTCACAGACAAAAGGATGACGATGGATGTTTTTATGCCGCTTGTGTTTTTCTCTTTATGGTACAAGCAGGATTTAATTTGTTTAGGTGTAAAATGTGTAACTGTTATTAAAACACATTTCTGACTGTGACCTGCTTGACAATGTATGATTTGTGGAAGGTTTGGGCTGACAAGTCAACTAGTTGCCTGTCACTTAGTTGCCCAACAACAGTTTTTGCCCCACCCAACTTTACAGACAGTGTCCTTCAGCTCTCTGAAGTGTTTAGTTGGAGATGTTCTTGGAAGTAAGCCGTTCTGTTGGCTCTCTCTCTTGTAGGTGGCCGGCATTGTTGGCAGGGCAGATTTGTTGTGTGCCCTGTTTTTTCAGCTCTCTTTTTTGGTTTACTGCAAAGCATTTCAAGGTCAGTTGATAAACCAAAACATTGTTCTCTAATACATATTTATTATGGCACTACGTGAAATTTAATTTGCACACCCTGCATGTCATAGTGTCTCTGAAAATATCTAACTTTCTTTATTGAAAGTACAAATGAGTTACTCTAGAATTTCTTTGTGTAGGTAGCGAAAAGTTCTCTGTGTCGTGGATAATTGGTAGCATTCTCTTGTGTGCTGTAGCCATGCTTTGCAAAGAGCAAGGCATCACAGTTCTGGTGAGTGAAAATGTCATAAACATGGGCTTTGGCAAACATATAACATGCAAAGTTGGAGAACATAAGCATGTAGTTACAGATGAATTGTATAATTTCTGCACCACCAAAGGCACCAGCCCTTAATTATTTAAAATTCATCATTGGTTTCACAATCTTCCATCCACCCCAAATGCCTCCCTTTTAAATACGGGTTCAGAACTGTAAATAATAGTCTGTTGACTGCATTTGTGCTTTTGCTGAGGCAAATCAGTTTATATTTGAGAAGCACAATTGTAGATTGTTTGTTCTCTTTGAGTGGCTTTTACAATGTAATGTCCCCTATGTACAAAATGTGGTCCCTTGGTCATCTATGAGAAGTTCCTAATCCATTTCTTCCACATTTACAGGGAGTGAATGCTGCGTATGATGTCCTCATGGTTTGTAATCTAAACGTCTATGAGCTTGCTCAACGGCTGCTGTCCAGGAGAAAATCAGCTGATGTAAGTCTGTTGTTTTTTAAACAAGCCTTCTTCCATAAGTGTCCCCTTTTGACACATACAGTCTTATTATTGATCATGTCTTGCCTTTTTCCTCCAGATCGGTGAGTTTGTGAGAAACGGTTTGCTTGTGAGATTGGCCGTTCTCTTTTTTGGTGGATCTTTTCTCTTGTATGCGAGATGGAGGATCATGGGGACTGGACCCCCATCTTTCACTGAGGTGGATAACCCAGCATCCTTTGCTGAAAATGTCATCCTGAGGGTGAGCAGACTAATCAGTTTTCTGTGCTCTTTTTTTGTTAATTTTGATATTGTGGGATAATGTAAGCAACCCAAATCTTCATAAGATTTTCATTTTGTGTTCTGCAGAAACACAAAAAATAGATTCATAGTGGTTTCGAACAATATGTGTTTTGGTGCACTGTTCCTTTAAGCTGCAATACTCTAAGGATACTCTTATTAGGAATTAGAAATTAGGAATATTTTACAGTATTTTTACATTATTTTACAGTAAGTTGCTCCACAGGTTTAGAAGTGTTATACTGTATGTCTTACTGTCAAAACCGAAATACTCTGTACGTTCTGTATTTTCTAACTTGAACAGTCTTAGCCATATTTCCCCATACTCCTTAAATACACCCTTCTCATCTCGTGATGTCGGACACCTCTCTCTGATTGGCAGATTGTGAACTATAATTACTACTACTCCTTGAACGCCTGGTTGCTGCTGTGTCCCTGGTGGCTGTGTTTTGATTGGTCAATGGGCTGTGTGCCTTTGATTAAATCGGCTAGTGATTGGAGGATCGTCTGGCCTCTCGTGCTGTGGTGCTGTCTGATAGGCTTGATAAGCCAAGCTCTGTGCTCACAGGACAGCAATAAAAGAAGGTAAGAGGAGAAGAATTGTATGAAAACAACCTCGTGTAAACATGGAAAAGGAAAAATGCTTTTATATATAGTTAGATATATTAGCATTTAGTCTAATACCAACACTTTTGTTTAATACACTTAGAGTTAGTGCCTAGACAACCATATATTGATTTACCACAATTTTGTCTCTTTGAGAAAAGTTTTTGACTGTATTTGCTGGCGACATCTAACACAAGTAACAATATTGTATAAAGAACTGTAACTATTAGGGTTATATTTAATGGAAAAATGCATTTACAATAATGAATCACTGTACTCGGAGGAGAATATATGTGTTCCTGCAGAACATCCGCCTCTTACCGGTTTTCTTTTTATTATTTAGGATTTAGTTAATTAGTTTTTATTTTATTTAATTAGTGCAAATTAAGTGCACGATTTTATTATTGAATGCAATATAGGAGAGAAAAAAAAAGAATTTCCAGCTTTGTTTTTAAATGCCCCTGTATTTTTAGGACTCTGACACTAGGTCTGGTACTGCTGATAATTCCGTTCCTGCCCGCCAGTAATCTGTTCTTCAGGGTGGGGTTTGTGATAGCCGAGCGGGTGCTGTACCTCTCTTCTGCTGGCTACTGCCTCATTCTGGCCTACGCCGTGGGTTACTGTAGCTGCCACTGGAGGAAACACAGGGTACGTTTCCTGTTTTACACCAATTTTCCCCACTTATCACCTTCTAATATTCACCATCAGACCATAATTCACTGTAACTAATGGTCCATTGAGTGTGTTCACGTCTTGTGTGTGTGTGTGTGTGCGCTGACCGCAGAGGCTGCTGAGGGCGGCCACGTTGACTCTGCTGTGTGTGAACGTGGCTCGCTCTGCGCAGCGCAGTCAACAGTGGAGGTCTGAACAGAGTCTCTTCACCAGCGCCCTGTCTGTCTGCCCTCTCAACGCCAAGGTGAGACTTCACGGCTCTCTTCTGGAGAACACGCCCACTAACATTAATTAACCTGCACTCCATCGCTGAAACGCATTACTGTAACTTCGGCTTAACTCTCAACCTACAAAATGTCGCTTTTTAAATAGCTGCCAATTTGAAATCTGTGTAGTGTTTCCAATATTAACTAAATAAAAATGGTGTTGTGTTCCATAGTGGTTCAAGGTCTAGCGTGCTAACTGAAAGGTTGTAGGGAGGTGTAGAATATGGTAGAATTGTGGCCGTTGTCATATTTATTAGCCTGATGAGGATTCTAACGTTCTCCTTTGTTGCACAGGTGCATTATAATGTTGGCAAAAACCTTGCTGACCGAGGCAATCAGAGTGCTGCAGTCACATACTACAGGGAGGCCGTGAGGTAAAAATACAATTCCATCATATTCTGCTCGCCAAAAACACTGAATTTCTCCATCTTTCAGCACTTTCAGCTGCGCAGCGTTATTATCAGTGGTATCGGGTGCTCTGTGGGAACTCTTGTTCTGTGTCTGCCTCAGAACATACACTGACTCAGTGTATGTTACATACATGTCTGACTGTTTCAGAATCTAGTGGTCTGCCTTGCTCTGCACTGTTTAGGGGCCGCTCGCGTTGTGTCTTTTGTGCGCTCAAATACGTTACTTTAAAGGTAGATGCCCAGCAAGCACACCCAAATAGAGAGCGATGCATTCGCAACACTCAACGCGCCGTGACATACGCGTCCTTTCCAGGCGCATCTATGCAGTGAGATGAAAA
This sequence comes from Botia kubotai, assembly GCA_036877585.1. Taxonomy (NCBI): domain Eukaryota; kingdom Metazoa; phylum Chordata; class Actinopteri; order Cypriniformes; family Botiidae; genus Botia; species Botia kubotai. The sequence goes on from JAZGTI010018829.1 coordinate 11,085, forward strand.
AATGTCAACTTTTCAGATAGCCGCAAGAGCACCACAGGTCATGTGACAAGAACCGACCAATCAGTTTCACCCTATCTGTAACAACATTAAAAGCTCAGTCCAGATAGAGTAACAGTTGATTATAGCATAAATGAATCTAGTAGCAGAGCTAAGCCGAGGGATTTTTGGTGCTTGAAATCCATTTATACTTCGCTGAAACTTTTTCGTTGTCATGGACAGCGCAATGTATGGTTGCTAAGCAATGGCAGATACCACAGGAGCAGAACCTCTCAAGTGCTTTGTAAAGAAGAAAGTGGCCCATGTTTTTCACACATTCTTAGACGTGATATGTGAA
>JAZGTI010018830.1:0-11417 GCA_036877585.1 Botia kubotai
ATATATATATATTATATATATTATATATAACAGTAACGATCTTACTGGCCACAAACCTGCATGCTGATAATTGTCTGGAGATCTTCATTATTACCAGCTTGTCCTGACTCAAGAGACTGCAGCTTCTGAACCAGATGATAAAGTTCATTTAGTTCCAGCTGACAGCGGTTCAGCTCTAGAAAACAATGAGAAAATATGACCACATAGGCTGAGGGGATTTTTAAAAGCTGATCTATGCTTTTGTGTCCCTCATGTATCAGTGTTTCAGGAACTGTGTTGATATAACAGGTATTACAGTACCTTGACTGCAGTTGTCAGGTTCTTGGGTCTGCTGTAGCCAGGCTGACACTTTTCCATTAACAGCAGGGTTGACACACGGCAGGTCGGCTCTGTGAGTGTCAGCCTGGTTTGATACTGGTGTTCTCATGCTCTGCTTTATAAACAAATGCCACGAATCACTCAGAAAGAAAAATATTCACAATATTAAAGTCAAACAGCTCCAAACTTAGGTGAAAAAAAGAGGAAACACACACACACATTTGGAACAAATTGAGTGAGTAAACAATGACATAATGTTTGATTATTTAACCACTCCAGAACATTCTGTTAGAATATTCTATTAGGATCTATTAGGAGTTACAGAGTCACCACCTGGGACATGACAGTGTGTGTGTTTAATCTCTAATCAAATGCTGCTTGTTCTGGTAATCCTCAGTGAATCTGAGCGCTGTGAGACGTCAGCATGACTCTGCAGTGGTTACTGAACTCACCATGTCCTGCAGGGTTGTGTGTGACACATGGTCACTCTGAGACCCAGCCTGCAGGAAGTCATTCTGAACATGTGCAGCTTCGTTCTTCTTATACATCCTGTGGGCACTCAGCTTGGTGAGCCATATATAATACAAATCCTGACTTTTGGCCTAGTAGCACATTACAAAACATTAAGATTAGCAACCAGACAATACTGTTGAACAGCATACAGAATGCACAAAACACATTACAGTAAAAGTCATTAGACCGGTATTCATGAAGGTACACACATTTACACACTATAGAATGACAATATATTGTTCCAAAACAATGACAATGATATTTACACAAAAATGAAAGGGACACAACTATAGACAAGAGTAAACAATGATAAAATGCCCGGCAATCATAGAAAGTACATGAACAAAATGTTTGCAATAATACAATTAACACATACTTTCATGTGATAGAGATTGTCTCCAGCATCCAGATCGATGCGTCTTGCTTTTCTGTTTACTGACATAACGGCGAGACTCACATCCAGAGAACCGAGTGTTTTACCTTTGAAAAACTGTTGAAAAATAAATCCCAGCGTGTTAAAGGGAGTCTGGAGCGGAGATCTGATGTGTAAAAACAAAGAATCAGAATACTTGCGTCATAATGGTTTTTGGAATACCGCAGGATCCCTTTCTCCAAGACAAAGTATCTCTGTAAGAAAACACGACTCATTCATTCAACAAGAATAAACAATGACATCACTCTGAGTCTTAGACCAGACACATACTGTCAGCTGTTTCTCACGGTTCCTCGTACCTTATGCCAGCCTTTCAGAGGCCACTTCCTCCTCTTCATCAGGTAGCCTTCACATGTTCCTGGAGGATCTGAATCCTGCAGGTTCTCTCCGGTGAGATTCCTGTCTACCGGAACGTCTTCCATTACTTCCCAGTGTTTAACATTCTGTCAGCCAATAGCAGACAAAGACCAACACAATGATGTAAAAGAGCTTGTGTTCCATTCACAGCACCTGACACACACAATCCCTGTGAACTGTAATGTAAGACACCTTCATCTAGACACCTCCTAAAGTCATTTGTTCACATGTTTGAGATGGTACAAACCAGACGAGAGTGTCGAGATGATGCTGTGCTACTGCTTCTGGAGTGAGTGGGCTTGTACCAGCCGCTCGGCATCTTCTCCACACCGCTCATCTGTGATTGGCCGTGATCCACAGGAGGCCCATGTGACTCCATTCTCATAATGTTCTCTCGTGTACTTACTAGTGAGTTGTTCAGTGTGACTATATGCTCTACTGGATGCCTCCTCTCAATGAACACTAGAGCACAACGTGTCTGAGAAACAGAAATACATCATTATTAATCACAAGATTAATCACAACCTCCAGTCAGTGAAGCATGACATGCACTCATGTTAGACACATCAGGACACTGACATGTATTCATGTTGAGAGTTGTTTATAATTTAAAGGTTTCAGAACACAGATTCTTAGCTTTACTGTAATTCATTCATACCAGCAGAAGGGAAGAGCTGCACAGAAACCATCATGACGAGAGTAACAGGTGAAAATAAACGCATTGTCAAGAGAAAGTACAGCTAATACAGTTATATAACAGTAGATCTTTCTGGGCAGGACAGTCACCTCTGACTTTCCTAGATTACACTGGTTCATTAGCTCTTAAATACACTCCCATTTACATAACAACACTCATGTTAAAACCATGATGTACAACAAAGTCTAATGACACAATTATTCTCATTATAGATTATATATAGTCAGATTATAGATTAAATTAATGGAATTCCATCTCAGGATAGAGTTTCTCAGTGTTTTTATGTCTTGAAGCTGACAGGATTAAACCTGCCCATCAATCTAGGATAGGTGAGGACAAAACACAACAGCTTCTTGTAATAACTGTACAATTTGCATTTAAATAATAAAGCAGCAGATTACATAACTGTAATACTCATAAATAATTGATAGCAGGATATAAACACAAGCATAGAAATAAACACAGTTGACAGTATATGAAGTATAAAGTTCAGAATTGTTTTAACATTCTTCACTGTAGGAGTTTAATGTCATTGTACGAACTGGCTTTAAATGTCTGTTTTTAGCAGTTTCATGATCTCACCTGAGTGTTCAGCTCTGGACCAGCGCGTCATGTCTCCATGTGTCGGAGCGTCACCTCCTGCCATCGATAAACTCGAGTAAACAGGCAACCAGTCCAGCTACTTCTTCTAATGCAAAGACTGATATGTTCCACGAGTGATGAGGAGCTGCCATCCCCCACTGATGACTTAACGTCCCTCAGATCCATCACAGCGTTGAATCATTATCCGCTTTAGTGACTTAAAGCCTGTCGGAATTACAGGCGCCCAACCGACAATCATCCGTTCAGAGTCAAAAGATGTTGATGCACTGAAAAGATGTTGAAGCCATTGAGTTTGATTATCTCCATAACGCCCCATGTTTCATAATCACCTCAGTGTTTAAACTTACAGAGGAGCTGTGCAAATGTACATGTTTCTCTTAGATGGGGAACTGCACGAAAATCAAACATTTATCAAAATATAAATCAGAGAAAGATTTCTTACGATGAACCTGAAAATGCAACCTTAAAGGACTAACTGACCTAGACTGACATGAAGTAATCCAGAGATTAGCACTAATCAGATCTAGTTAGTGTTTCCCTCTGCGCTATAAATGCACGTTTCTCTTTTAAACTTTAAAAATGTGCTTTGAATGTACAATGATTTAGTATTACAACTTTCTATAAAAATGATTTAATATGTCATAACAAATCCACTGAAATAACAATGAACCGTGACAAGCCTGTATAAAAGTCACTTTTAAAGAACACAGTTTTATTATACACACATGTATATGTCAATCATATGTAATTGATTTTGTCCCAAAGACACATGGTGACACTGCAGCAAATAAAGTGGTAAACAGAATATGATTATATGAATATTAATCAGGTGATTGTATTAGAAATGTAGTCTGTACCTCCTCACATCAATCCACTGTTTCAGTCCAAGCTGAGCATGAGGTCCAGCACAACACAACATGAGTCATGTTACAGTCATGTGATCTGAGGGCATCATGAGGGAACTGACCTAATGAGAGCATGAAGTTAGTTTAACATTTGCATGCTAAGCCAAAAAGGTTTTAACTGTATTAAATCAAGTCAAAGTAAGATTTTGTGTTGATTCAATAATCAGGTCAGTATGTTGCTGCTTTTATTCTGGTTTATTTAAATAATGTCTTTTCTACAGCTGTTATAAAGCCAGTGTCCCTTCATGTTCTGAGCATTAACAGAGCTGAAGGTGTGCACGCAGTTTGAAATGTTGTGTCTCTTTTCACTACGGTGAAAAGACTCTGGCATGTCACACAACTGCAATGAGTGCCATCTGGTGACCGAATTACAAATATAATAATATTTCAGAGATAATAACCAACAGTCTGATGAACTTTATTAATTATTAAATAGAGGACTATATTTATGTCGTCTCTAGAAACGAGGCACAAGTTGTCAATTATTTTCAATAAATAAACAGTCGTATATATATATGTAGCGTTTAATGACAATAGGTGGGATACTTATTATTTAATTCATGTTAGTTTATTTACTGGTTTCGGAAAATTTTTGTGAATAGAATATGCGCTAGAATGCGCTAGAATGTTCTACGCATGCGCAGTGTCGGCACGTTTCAGCGCTTCAGTTTCTGTCAAGTTGTCGGCAAGAGATTTTGCAAGTCATGGTGGGCCCATCAAAGCAAGAGGACAGTCACTATAATATAGATATTTAGAAAATGACCGTGCCTGCGTGTGCATATGGAGTCATTGTGAATCATCTGTCAGTGAACTCTTCCTGTGTGAGTATGAAAACAGACTGATTTAATGCTGTGCTAGCGGGCTAAATTAGCTGTACCTTTCGAAACCTTAAATGTGACGATGTGTATCAGTGTGGCTATTGCAAACGCATTAGCAGTGCGTCTGAGCGGCCAGGTATTACCAATATGCAGAGCTTTGTATTTAATAAAAGTTGTTATTGGTAATTCAGTGCCCCTGTAAAACCCACCAGCGCCCGCCTCCACCATTGGCTGTAAATGGGAGAGAAAATGAGTGACAGACTTCTTAGCCAATCAGAGGCTGTTGCGCCACTTGTTGCTAAAGGGGAGGCTGGGCTCTGTTCGCGGAAGTGTGTGAGGTCAATACTTCCCCCGTGCTTGAAAAAGTAATTTCGTGTTTCGGTTTTTAAAGGGCGAGTCAATGCAGAACATCAGACCGAAGCTCAGCCACTGATCTGCAGCGTACAGGTGAAGAACACCTTCTTGACGGTTTCTTCAGGTTTGGCTAGTAGAAGGTTAGACTATGTTATACTAACTGAACACTAAAAAAGCAATTTATGACATTTGATTCTTTTAACCAATAGGATAAAAGGTAACTCCTGATTTTAGGAGTTTATTTCCTTATATTAGGATAAAAGTTCATTACAAATTTGATTATTGATAATCATTTGATAATTTCCTTTATGAATTAAAAAGTGAATAATTTTAATGAAGGTTTTTCTCCTGTTCAAGGTCGATGAACCTTTGAACATTCATGTACAGCGGTACCCATACAGTGGATATACAGTGGATATAACGTGGACATTGTTTGAGCAAACAAATCTGCAAGGACCACAAAGAGGAATACAGTTCATTTTCAGCATCTGTTCCGTTGTATTAGAAGCACATGATAGTGATAAAATAGAGCCCTCTTTTATTTTGTGTCTTTAGCTTAAATCTGTTTATGAAAGGCTCTCTGTAACCTGCTTTGGCATGACATCTGTTTGTGCGTAATTTCTGTTTTTGATTTTTAGTTTCGTTTTGAGTTTTTCTTTTTTTGTTCCTTTGCAAAGAAATGCTTTACTTGAAAAAGTACTTCACAGAGGGTCTCATTCAGTTCACCGTCCTCCTGAGTCTGATTGGGGTACGGCTGGACCTGGACACTTACTTAAACAACCAGCTCCCCCCACTTCATGAGCTCATCCTGGGCCCCAGCTCGGCCTACACTCAGACGCAGTTCCACAACCTCCGTAACACCCTGGACGGCTATGGCATCCATCCTAAAAGTGTGGACCTGGACCAGTTTTTTGCAGCTCGCCGGTTGCTGAACCAGGTGTGCTCTTTGGATCATCTGCGCGTGCCCAGCACGGAGCTGAGCGCCTGGCTGGTGCATCGTGAGCCTGAGTCTGTGGTTTCGGCAGCCACCCAGTCCGGCCCCAGCATTGCCCTAGACAATGGAGGCAGCCTGGAGCACGTGAACAACTCAGAAGCCTCGGCCATGAGAGGGGCTGGCAGTGCTACTGAGAGCACCTACAGCCTCAGTGGAGAGGACAGTCTGGGTGCTGTGGCATCTGAGGACCTTCAGGAGAGAGCAGACAGAGACCGCAGTGATGATCTCTCCAAAGAGGTACAACAGCTGCATGCTGTCATGAGACTGGTGTGGGTCTCGTGTGTGGATTTGGACAGAGAGAGAGAGAGAGCAGTTTATGCTGTTACGTCTATTACATTAACTGTATGGTATAAATGTGTGGAGTGTGTTTCTAGAGTAACAGTGTTTTGAATTGGGGTCTGACAGGGTGTGGTTAGAAGAACGCTCCTCTCTCTCTCTCTCTCTCTCTCTCTCTAATGTAATGGCCTCTCGGTCTGAATTAAGCTAGTGTAGGTGGTGATAGTACATTATCTAGCTGTGTGAAACATTCAATTACTTTTGCAGTAGACTTGCCCTTCAGATAGAGGTCAGAGCTCTCAGATTTCTCAGATCTCTCAGATTGTCACAGACAGACAGCTTCTGGTTGTTTTGAAAAAGATGAAATAGGCTAATTTGTTTTGAAGCAGTTAGAGGAATAACTGCTGAATAATCTTTATGTTCTTCATTAACTGTACCTCTTGCTGTTGTAATCTTAGCTCCTCAGGGGTCTGTCTGCATGTTTCATGAGCTGATGAATGTATTTCTAGGACATTGACCTGATAGACATTCTTTGGAGGCAGGACGTTGACCTCGGTGCTGGACGAGAAGTATTTAACTACAGCAGTCGACAGAAGGAGAGTGGGCCTGATAAACCCACTGAAGAGAACGAGGAGACAGGTGGAGGAGAGGAAAGCTGGAGAAACAGAGTGAATCGACCAGCAGTGCAGAGTCTGAATCCTGTTGATGGAGAGACAGGAGAGAGCATTCCTGAGGAGGTACATGCTGCCGTCTGATACAGATACGTGATACAGCAGGGCTCTCTTTATTTTAATAATGCTAAAGAGGCTTAAATGAACGTCAGATCTGTATTTACACCGATCTGCTCGTGTTTTCCAGCTCCCTGCTCTCGGCACTCAGACCTCACTGTCCATGCAGGAATGTCTGAGACTTCTGGAGGCCACCTTCCCATTTGGAGAAGATCCAGAGGTACCGGCAGAAACTCAAAAGAGGAAATCTGTTACACAAAATAAACCTGTGTCTAATTTACAGTCTCCCTGTCGATAATTTTATCCATTAAAACGCATATTTGATTATCAGAATGATTTTTAAACTGTTTTTTAAGACTTTTAAAACGGTTAATGTCTTAAAAATGCCTGAATGTTACTCTACACCCTTAATTCATTCAGAATATGCAGGCTTATGAATATGCAAATTATTTCCCCGCCTCCATCAGTCACACCAGCTCGGACTAGCTGATCTGTTCGGACCACTCATTGACATGATTAGTTACAATGTTTGTGACGGAAAAACAGACATGTTCAAGCGTGTTTTTAAGACTTTGAGGAGTCAAGCAGATCTGCAGTTTCAAGCAGAAAATGCTCAGCAATGGTTTTCACTGCTGAATGTGAATGTGATTTAAACATCATTAAACACAGGAGGTCTTCATCAATGTGTGTATTTGGTTTGATGGTCATTTCACTGTATCTGTAGTTCCAGAGCTCTGGTTCCACCTCACAGCTGAGAGCTCCAGCTGAGGAAACACCCTCGACATCACAGGGTCTCCCCACACAAGCCCCTCCATCACAGTCTGCTGCTCCACTGGACCTGGAGCAGCAGTGGCAGGACATCATGTCTATAATGGAACTGCAGGTCTTACTGCATTCACACACACACACACACACACACTGTGTTTAAGCAGGTCTCTGCACTCAGTGGTCATCTCTGAAACACCTCCGGGCAGCTATTTCAGTCATACAGGACAAATTCTATCTGCTTAAATAGGGGAAAACAGATATCTTTAAAATCGCAGACTAAGGTCTCAATAAAACTTAATTCGCTAGAGCGGCCATATTGAGTGTTGCAGTTTCCCCCATTCATAGTAATAGAAGTGTAGCATTTTATACATTCTATAATTCACATCACAGCGGATGGTATATGAAGCAATGTTTCATTTAACATTTATTATGTGTGTTTCAGGAGATGGAGGTGAATATTACTGAAGTAAACAGCACCATGAATCATGACTCCAGTAACAGCAGCACTGCAGCATCAGGAACAACAGGGAGTTTTGGTGTGTTACGATCTGGTCTCATTAACCAGGATGTCAGTCTTCACCAGGCTTCCCTTCCAAGCTGCAGTCAGGATTTTCCTTCACTCTTCAACTCTGAGCTGGATTCCCCTGCAGGGCAGCAGCCCACATTAGTCAGGCTCTCCTCCAGCAACTCCTCCAACATTAACTCAACATTTGGAGCCACTAACCTGACCGGACTTTTCCTTCCACCACCTCTTAACAGTACCATCAACCTAACCAGCACTCCTGTGCTACCAGAGTCTTTCTCGAGCCTGCTGGAGGTGTCCATGCTGGATGAAATCAGTCTGCTTGACCTGGCTATGGAAGAAGGTTTTAGCCAAGCCCAGGCTTCTCAACTTAAGGATGAGCTTGATTCAGACTCGGGTCTTTCATTGGACTCCAGCCGTAGCCCCGCCTCCCCCAGCAACTCAGAGACGTCCTGCTCGTCTGCTGCATCTTCCTCGTTCTCAGAGGAGGGCGCTGTGGGCTACAGCACCGATTCAGAGGCAGCCGTGGCTGAAGTCCAGGAAGGAGCGGTCGGGGGCTACCAGCCGGAGTTCAGCAAACTGTGTCGCATGAGCTACCAGGATCCGTCTCAGTTTCACAGTGTACCGCAGCTGGAAAGCATCAATCACAACCACACATACGGTCTTCCACTGGCATCATCTTATTCTGAGCACTCTCAGTTGTCCCCATCCTGCAGTAAGAAAGTTAGAGACAAAGAAATGCTGCAAACAAAGCTACAGCTGCAGCGAGACAGCACAGACACGCCGAGTCGCGACGCACGCCGGGCGAGAGCCATGGACATCCCGTTCTCCAACGATAAGATCATCAACCTTCCTGTGGAGGAATTTAACGAGCTTCTGGCCAAACATCATCTCAACGAAGACCAGCTCTCACTGATTCGTGACATCCGCCGACGCGGGAAAAACAAAATGGCTGCGCAGAACTGTCGCAAACGCAAGCTGGACACCATCCTGAACCTGGAGACGGGTGTGCAGGACCTGCGCCGTCACAAAGCTTGTCTGCTGAAGGAGAAGATGGAATGCTTGAAGAATATCAGACAGATGAAGCAGAAGGTTCAGAACCTGTACCAGGAAGTGTTTGCACAACTGCGGGACGAAGGGGGCAGGCCGTACCCCGCCAGCGAGTTCTCGCTGCAGTGCAGCACAGACGGCAGCGTTCTGCTCGTGCATCGCAGCATGACAACAGAACAAGGCAACAAGCCCGACAGGAAGCAGAAGGACAAGAAGAAGTGAGGAGCGAGTTTTTGCCCTTTTCATTTTTTGCAAAGGCACTTTTATGGAAAGTATTTTTAAAAGGCAAAGGAGCAGAAAACCGCATCATCGTTTACTCTTCCTGTATGGGGTTTTCTTTGATCTTTTTGGGCTCTGAAGTCTCCTTACAGCGGCATTATGAAGCAGACGTGCATTACGTAATGTTTTCATTAATGTACATGTGATGTGAACTGAAAGAACTGAGAAGAAAGCTCAGATGCTCTTGTAAAGAGCTGAGAAGAGATGGTGAAGATGGAGGAGCTGTTGGGATTGAAAGCATTGGCTCAGTGCTGCTGGAGGTTGTTCATACCCCACAGGTTCACATTTGAGTGAGGAAGCAATCTTGATGTTGAGAGCTGGTACGAGACAGCCTGACACAGCAGACTGAGCATGAAGAACTGAGAAACCCAAAGCAAATACAGGTATGCCAAACATAACCAAAGGTCTCCCATAACAAAATCATACTGGCCTCTCCGTGGATTTACATTCACATTTTCACTTCAATAAAAAGTATGTTTCTGTCATGAGAAATTTCTCTGGAGGTTTACTGTCATGAGATGAAGGTCAAGCAGTAGGGAAATCGAGGGTGGGTTTAGATTTGATTTACTGATTATTTACTAATAAATCAGCTGCTGTAACTCTTCTGTACTGTAAATCAACACTGTAGTTTGCCTGTAAGCTTTCAGTCTTCAGCTTATTCTCTTCTGCTGTGGGGGGTTTTAATACACCATCAGACGTGGACACATGACATCAGCTGAGTTTGCTCTTGAATAATGTGCTTGCGTCTGCTGGCTCATGAATACAGGATTACTGTAAACATTCAAGTTGAATCTTTCCTGCGGAACAAAATACTGTCGCTACGGCAACTTATGCCACCGCATTTCTTTTTGTTGAGTTTCTAGGAGGAACATGAAGAAGTTTTATTAAAGTTTCAGTTGTTGTCATCTGGAAAATAAACAAAATACATGTTCAACTTAAGACTCAAAGCAGACACAGTTCATCCTCATCCGTCCCTCACACCCACTACATTCACAGAAATAACTCCTGTGATGTTTGAAAGAGGTCACAAATGGTCTCCTGGTAAATTACGGCTGTTTAGCTTTACTAAATGATAACTAACTAATCCTTCTTTACTGCAGCCAGGAGACACAGCTGACCGGAATGAGATCGTTTATAACTACTTCTACATAAGTGAGATCTACATAAACTTCATTCTGTCGCTTTTATCTACTGTTCATAAAGTACCACGTGACACAGTTAGGAAATATGCAAGAAAAAAACTTGATGGTACTGGTTACAGATTATTAGTGTGGTTGGGTTAGACAGTGGATAAACTTGAGCACAATGTCATAACTAGTTGTCATAAAGCACTGTTGTTTCTGTTGGTTTTGCTGTTTTGTAAATATGTTTGTGTTCTGTATGTCTCCCGTCCTGATGGCTTGATTCAACCAAACTGTTTTGCACTTTCTTTGAATTTGCCTGTTCAGATTATCTGTTTGGTTTACACGAAGAGATTTGCTGGCAATCTGGAATTGTTTTTTAATAATAAACCTTTATTTCATTGATCAGTTTGAAATGAAATGATTTGTTTTTATTATTGAATTTAAATATGAAATAATAATACAATAATACAGTAAAGGGACTGTATCATCTCAAGAAATCTTGAGTCCTGATGAAGCAGAAGTTTTGTTGGATGTTTCATTAGTGCATTATGAAGCATTATGAGCTTCTGTATATTATCTAGGTCAGGGGTCACCAATCTTTCTTAAACTGAGAGCTACTTCATGGGTACCGAGTCATACGAAGGGCTACCAGTTTGATTCACTCTTCTGAAATAACA